>DWLS01007998.1:0-10257 GCA_018246255.1 Pachliopta kotzebuea | reverse complement strand
TGTAATGTCTTCCATTATACGACATTACTATAAAATAATTAATTTATCATAATGAATTATTATAATTCGTTACAGTAGGATCACCAAAATTTCATTCTAAAGAAAGTTGAAAGTGTTTAACACGGTACATTTGATCAAATTATTGGCATGAATTTTAACAATTCAGAGTTCCCTCCGCCAATTTCAAAATTCTTGGTAAGTTGTAAAGGTTTCCTAACTTAGTTCAAAGTCCGAAGCTATTGACGAATTTATTAGCAGAGGCAAGTTGAGATCGGTATTCCACCTCCTCTCGTTTGAGGGCAGATTTATTCACTAAGTTATAACTGCTGGTATATAATTTCATACTTTATCAGCTCCTTCCTCAATCTGGTTTTTTAGTCAAAGGGGAAATCTTCTGAAGATACCCTATTTCTGGGGGGAAGTCAGGGTTATGTGGGATTTATACCCACTAAAACCCCATCAAGGGTCATCCTCGAAATTTCCTACGGAACTCATCGGTGCCTCAAAACATAATGAGTATGCTGCAACAGACTAGCTTACTTCGTACTTGTTCCTCCTTGGCTCACTCAATATACAGTGAAGGCCCCCACCCTCAAAGCCCTTCCAGTCTCCTTCTACTACAGTGCTTACCTTAGTCCTATTCTTGATAGTCTGACACTACAGGGCTAACTACAACAGCATCTATGTCTACTATATACCAGTAAAGCTTAAACATTGTCTATTAAAATTATTCTATTAAAAGATATATTTAAATCTGGTGTGATTTATAAATTGAAATTTCATTAAGGTTATCAAATTTTTGTTATTTTATGAGTCGAGCAAGGCGTTCACTTGATAGTAAGTGATATGGGTTTCGTTACCCAAGTGATTTGATTAGCATACAGCACCCTTCAAACCGGAACATGGTAATCTTCGCATATTGGTTTATCGGCTGCAATAGTAGCTGCGGTGGTACCTACATAGACGGTCTATAGCAATAGACATACTACTAGTAAATTACTGACTAGTGTCCTAGAAAGATCACTTTTATAAAAGCTAGATTTTATAATATGATTGGAAATAATCGACGAGCAAGACGTTCACTTGAAAGTAAGTGATGCGCTTGCTCATAACATGGCTTGTTTAAGATGGTATAAACACAACATAATCGTATTTAGACGTTAGCTATCAAGTCTCGTTACTCCAGTAATTTCATTAACATACAGCACCCTTCATACTACAACACAGTAATGTCTCCACCCCCTCTGACTCCATTACCCTAATTGCTGTCATAAAGAAGTTGCCCTTTTTAACTTTTTAAAATGTTCTACAAGGAAAGTTCTCCGCGCCTCGGAGCTTTCTTAATAGCTTTTGCTCGTTAAAAATAAAAATACTGCGCGAAGGCGATTAACAATCTTTTAACCGCGAATTATGAGTTAATGTTTAATCTCTGGTTGTTTGTTATGATTTTCATTACTTGACGAAACCATTACATAATTATATATTCTTGTAAGTTTACACACATATTGATTGAAAGACAGTAAGGTCTTAGAAAGACCAAGTACTGATCAACGTAGTGCTGGAAGTGACTAAATGGACCGTAGATCTGGTAAAGGTCGCAGGAAGCTGATGAATAAAGGAAGATCTTTGGATGAGGCATATGTCCAGCAGTGGGAGTTTACCGACTGGTGATGATGATGAATCATATATACTCCATGCCTTTATAAGCTACATATTTAAAGTTACTGGCGGTAGGAGTTGCTGACCGTCTACACACCACCACATTCTATTTCTACCGCCAAATAGAATGTTAAAATTACTGTGTAATTGAAGGATACTGTATGATATTGAAATTACTGTGGTAACGAGACGTAATATTTAAAGTCTCAAAGAGAGCGCAATGTAATGTGTATACCATCTTAACCAGCGCTATATTATGGCCCAACGTATCACTTACTATCAGGTGAACAGGTTATCTCGTTGAATTAAAAAAATAGTAGGCTGTATGCATCAGCTGTTACTCTTCCACTTACCCTCAACATTTCCTTTGGTTGACTGACTGATGCTATTCCAGCATTAAGTCTGTATATATCTTAATAGTATACCGCAACAATAATGAAAAAAAAATTTAAACATTATTATATATGTATGAAAAATATGATTATATATACAATATGTATATATAATTGAAGTACATACAAAATTATATATATTTCATATGCTAACTTATTTCTTTACGTTTTAAACTAGTCCACAGTTCATTAAGATTGAACAGCAGATAATTATATATTTTTAAGGGTTATTGTCATTTTATATTAACCAAAATTTTAGTATATTAACATATATATACTCATACATATTTATTTATTATTTTTATTACAATAGAAACTAATTTGATTCTCCAATGGCTCTTCACTAGGCGAGTCTGTACTGTGGTAATAGATTTTATATAAAACTAAATATAACTAACTTTAGTTTTATTTTTAGAGAAAACTAATAAAAAAAATTAATAGATAAATCTTAAATAAATGAGCAAGCATTTGATATATTAATCGATGTTTTAATTTAAGGTTATAATCTTAAAAAAATACTCCAATTTAGAAGGAAGATAAACGTTGAAATGGACAATCAATACCCTTTTTAAGCAATCCAATGACAAACGCGTGTATATAAATTATAAACAAAATATCCCTGAAAGAATTATGTAAGTGTAAACATACTCATGGATTTCAACTTGTCATTTATAGTTTACCCCTTCACCCCCGGGGGTGTTAAATGTGAAGATATAACCTGCAGCCGACAGTTCACACTCAAACCACTCTGAAAGAGGATATCACCCGCGGGGAAGTATCAAATGTATATGAATATCTCACCTCTAGTACCGAGCAGTTGGTACGCTGTAAGTGTTGCCAGCTCATGTATCGTTTAAATTTGTATGGAATAGTTTAATACATTTGACGGGGAACCTTATTCTAATGGTTTGAACTCACACTCCTAATGTGCCGGGTTCAAATCTTGCACCAATGAATTGTTCAATTATTGTATAGTTAATGTACCAACTAATATCACATGCTTTAAAACATGTAACATAAATAAACATTGTCGGAGTTAACAGACTATAGATAAATTTTAACAAACAAGTACATTTTAAGCAATTTTGTCTATGTACATATTAACCCTCCTTATATTTATATGTATAAGGGGTGTATGAGATTCCACACAACATCTCATGTGACTCAAGTCAAGCTCATCTGCTCGTGGTAGAAACTGTTAAACAAAAAACGAGACTGTTCCTCACCAAGCCTTATTAAGTTAGTATGCTGGGAGACAGCGTTCGTCGGTTTTTCAAAACCCGTTTTTTTTTTGGAGAAAATTATGAAATTCTTAAACCGGTTCTTTAGTAGAAAATATCGATTTCAATGTATGAATAACATTTAAAAGTGAAAATGACAAATGTAGCCAAATGTACCAGAATAATGAAAACACTGTTGCGAGCGGTATTAAAATTCGGAATCGGTTAAAATCGATTTTCTGAAATGTCGGTTTTTGTATAAACCCTAGTGAGAGACAGCTAAAAATCTCTTATTATTTGGAATATCCAGTATTAAATCTGCTGGTGAAATATATATTCATATTTTATATATATTGGGTTTATTATAACTGTTTTTATTTATTTAATTTCTTATGTTTATATATATTATACATAAGATTCTTTTAGCTTAATCTCCTCATTACATCTCTGCATCATCCAAAATAGATTTGAAAATAATGCCAAAGGAACTAAGTCTACCTTTACAGGGTGTGTACAAATAAATAATCAAGTTACTTTAATATGTTACTTAATATTTCCGCAGGTCGGAGATTGATTGAGCATTAACTTGATTTATGTTATGGTACAAATTATGCTTTGTGTATTGAATAATTTCATTAATAATAATAGTAACTCCTGCTATACCTGAAGCTAGATACATCTACTACATAGAATCTTCAATGTTTCTAAACTCGATTTCTTGCTTGGATTTCGTCCGTTCGATTTGGCGACTTATTTATTATAAAATAGTACAAAATGTAATATGTACTTATGTGTTAAATATTTATACTTGACTATGTCTTTACATTATCCCAGAGTTAACTGATAGACAATGCCTCAAGGCACTAACTCCGCTCTTTATGAGGTTATAACGTTTAAATAAATCTACTTCCCAGAATACACTCCAGCCACTGAGAATATTAAGATTACATTAGTCCAAAACATTCGGATAAATCAACAGAGTTCCTTTCGTCAAATTCACAGATCAAATGGAATAAAAACGGCATTGAATTTTAAGAGGGATTTAATGGAAGGGAGGATAAAAATCAAATTTCATTACTCAGGCGGAACACGGGCCGTAATTTACTCGTATCTCCCTCATGGATCGGGCCTCGTTTTTTTCCACCGTTTCATCCAATTTAAATGTTTTAGCTAAAAAAAATATTCCGAACATAACTCTTCAATAAGAATAACAAATGTTTTGTTTGTATATATTTAATTAGCAAATCACTTTGCTGTGTTATTGACGTATGATCTACAAAAATCGTCGTCCGATTGCGGCTACTATCTCCTAACGATTCTTCGGTCTCCAAGCTTCTCGGTTTCTAAGTATTTAAATTCCCAATCTACTGGATAAATTGGTAATGATCAGTCTTTCTTAAGTTGGAACGGCTTGATCGTAATCCAGTCATTTGTTCGGTCACTCCGGAGCGGAGTTGGCAATTAATTCTAAAGGCAAATTTGAGTAAACTAAGCAGTAGATGTATGTACTTTTATTCTCAATAAACAACATAAACAGATAATAAACAAAGGTTGACTTACTCGTGGATTTCAAGTAAGATACTTTTGAAATATTTAACTGTTACCTTCATTAAGTTCTCACACTCAAGCGTAAAGTTAGTATGAAGCGATGTCGATATTTTATTTGATTTACGCTCCATAATGAAAAGTCCTGATTTTCTCAAAAATTATTGCGATATTGCTTGAATATGAAATTACCAGATCAAAAGCAAATTAGATATTGACAAAAAAATCCGCCTACCGATATTGCCAACTCGCAGCGGTTTGTCCTTTTGGGAGTTAAAGGAAAAGGCGCGTGTAAAAAGGAATTTGCGGACCCCTCCGAAATGACATCGGTAATTTCTTCTCTCATATCTTTATACATTATATTGGCCGGGAAATGTTATCTTTATTCGGAATCAGTACAAATAATACTAACTTTTCTGATTTTTTATTGATTATTTCTTTATTAATAGCATTAATAGTTGTCCGTTGCATTCGCAACTAAACAACTAAAAAGTAATATAAAATTAATTTCATAACTATGTTACCACAGCTATAAGTATATATTATATAAAGCATAAGACAGGCATTAAGTTGGCATGGCGACATTACATTCCGCACGGACGCACGCCAAGAAACGGTAAATATTAGTAGGATATACATATAGGATATGTCAGCTATTAAGTTGGCATAGCGACATCCCATTCTGCACGGACGCATGCTAAGAAAGGTAAGATATTAGTAGGATAATAGAACGAAAGCTCTTACATCTAATGAGAAAGGAAAAGCTTTGATCATTCTAATATTTTTTAAATAAACATTCAGAAGTCGCGATATCCTATTAGTTTGAACGCCGGCGTTCCACTCTTAAGGTACCGGGTTCGAATCCGGTCTACACCAATTCATTCTTCAATTTATTTGCAGTTAGTATAACACCAACTAATATTACATGCTTTGACGGTGAAGGAGAACAGGAAACCTACATATCTATGTGATGATCATTCGGACTGCTATGTGGAATGGAGAAGGCAATGCCAACACCACTACATTATAACTGATGAGGAAGTCATCGTATGATTCATTACACATGATGACGACGAGCTAAAGGCATGACGAAATACGACTTAGAAGAAGTAGACAATATCATATTGAACTTAGTTTGGAAATGGATCATTTTCCCTCACAGCACACAAAGCACTATCTTACATTCAATAAAGAAAGCTCTCTCTTAACAATTTAAGTGACACACAGAGACGTAACTTATTCTTAAATACGTCAAATCATGTTAAGTTCTCTCCCTTCTGTCATGCAATCATAACTTTTCTACATAAAGCTTCTAAGCGTATTTACTTTAGCAAAGTTTACTTTCACTTAACAACGTTTAGCTTTTCGTTCGCTTAATTTCCATACGTGTCGTTTGTTTCACACCAAGCGGAAGGATGAAAGGTTTATTCGTGAAATTTCCGCGGAACAAGGGACCTTATGGTAAGTAACTTCAAAGCATATCAATTCACGTGTCAGTATAACACCAACTAATATCACGTGCTTTAAGACATGTATAAAATCGAGTGGATATATAAAAGAAATCTCTTTACCACCAGCCTTACATTCAGAAGTTATCGGGTTCGAATCCTGTACCAATGAATTGTTCAATTTATATGCAGTTAGTATAACATCAACTAATATTACATGCTTTAAGACATCAAAAAGTCAAAGTTGAACTACCACTTTCTACTGTACGTCTACTTCGGGTAGAAAGATGCTTATGTCTCGCGGAAAGTATATATATTTTTTATTAATTAGACAGTGGGTATATTTTGGTTTTACTGCTTGTACAGAGTTATGTTGTCATAAGAGAAAGGCCGACAATGAACAAAGAAAACACTGATAAAATTAAATAGGAACTGTTATATTTGAATATCGGATACATTAATCACATATAGTTAATAAACTAGCCATAGTATATAAGTTGTATTACTAAATAAAATCATTTCTTTCTCAGTTTTTATTAACTTAACATCTTAACTTGAGGCAGTAGTCACAAGCATGTAGTTTTTAAAAACCCTTCCACCCGATAGCTCAAGCTAACTACAGCTAAAATGTACCTTTTTTATAGCAAAAGTGGCAAACAAGCAGACAACCTGTCTGATGGCACCACCACAAGCACCAGAGGCACTGAATCAGTGCCGACCCTTGAAGAACCTTATCATGCTTCGTTTGAAAGAGATATATGTATATGTATACAAATACAGACGTTAAGCCAGGTGTTTTGTTTGAGACAATTTTTTTTAAAGATATAGGTTATTGTTTGACTAGAATCTCACCTGGAGCTAATGAGGTCTGTGGTGGAAGAGCGCATTAACCTTTTTTTTGGTCGAGAGGAAATCTAAAGACGCCCTACTTCTGAGGGGAAGTCGAGGTTATGTGGGATTTATACCCACTAAAACCTCCTCCGTGGTCATCCTCAGTACATTGCGGAAACCCCCTGGATCTTCTACTATAAAATACGAGACCACTTCGTACTTATCCTTTCCGGGCTAACTCAATATACAGTGAATGCCCCTACCCTCAAAACTCTTCCAGTCTCCTTCTACTACAGGCAGGGCTTACCTTAGTCCTATTCTTGATAGCCCGAAACTACAGGGATAAGATCATATTAACCTCTCTTTTTATTTACTATACTAGAAGCTTGAATATAAACATTTTTTATTACATTCTGTAAATGTTATAAACAATTAAAAGAGCTATATCTTTATTATGTTCAACTAGTAGTTGCCTGTTGCATTCGCAACTAAAATACTAAATGATATAAAATTAGTGAAATCAAAACGTTGTTACCATAGCTATATATATATTAGCCATTGAGCATAGCGACATCCCATTCTGCACGGACGCACGCCAATAAAGAAAACACATTAGTAGGATGAAGGCAAATGAAATGTTGGTTATATAAAACCATTCAAAGTACTGTCAAAATGAATATTCATGATTTAATGTTGAAGCCTAAGACGCAATAAACATTTGTCTTAATTCATTTTCCGAATTTAATTACCTGTTATTAAAAGACCCCTTCGCCATTGTACCGGTGTCGTTCACAAAGCGACCTCTATATTTTATGAAGTATTGCCATAACAAAGAACTCTGATACAGACGGAGCGGCGCCCGAACAAATATACGTTGAAGGAGAGCCTTCCGTTTACGAGAAACGTACGAGGGCTTTTTGACAAGTCTTTATAAAAACTATTTGTAAAACATCCTTTTTGGTGAATGGAATTAACACTGGCAGATACAATTGAAAATAAATATACATAGTCTTAATAAAAAAAAACCTTTTTTGGCGGACGTATAAAAAAGCTCGTATAATTGTAAAGGTTATAAGCAAAGTAAGTTTCACAACAGAATAAAAATAAATAAATAAACTAATGATTGTTGGGAATTGCGCCAGTAGCGCCATCTGCAAAGAAAATTGAAACTAGCGTTGTCAATCGCGCCCTCTGTGAAGATAATATAAACTAAAACGCTTGGAGAAAGCAACCAATCAACGGGCAATAACTATTAACCAATCAGAAGGAGACTAGTTCCCGCCGAAACGGGATATAAAATTGTTGGCAATCGTGCCAGTAGCGCTATCTGCAAATCTTATTGGAACTAAAGTGTTGTCAATAGCGCCATCTATGAAGCTAATAGGAACTAAAAGGTTTGGAGAAAGCAACCAATCAACGGGCAACGATTATTAACCAATCAGAAAGAGACTAGTTCCCGCCCAAACGGGATATAGAAGGAGCCAACAAATGCGATTGAATATTCATTCTTCTTGGAATCTCTGGAAGTGATTATTCTGTGTGCTGTGTTTAGTTGATATGATTTTTTTTTACTTTTAGTTAAAAATAGTTTTAAAAAACATAAGTATAAAATCTATTCTATATTTATGTTTAACTTATCTAAACTTACAAATATAATAAGGTTTACTTGTATAAAAACTATATACATACTAAGTTGATATAACTAAACTTTTTAGGTCATCATCATCATCAGCCGATATACGTCCACTGCTGGACATATCCCTCCCCCTATAGAAAGAAAGAAACCGTTTATTTGCAGATTTAATACATAAGGAACAAAAATAAATAGGAATAGAAAGTAAAACATTTACAATCTGTAACGCTGGCTCAATGCGGATTGGTAAGTAACCAGAGCAAATATAAATAATTTTATCAAAAAAAAAAAAACCAGCAATGAAACACAAAATAAAAAACAGCTGATGCTCGGGGTCAATGACCCGTGCTTCTATGGAATAAGATTCAAATTGAAACACAAATATATCTAGAGGTAGATTTGTTCGTTCGCTGGCCGACGGTTTTGTATTTCATTGTTAATTTTTGTTTTAATAATGAAAAAATTTTTTAATGAAACTATCGTTTCATTTATACTTATTAAAACGTTATGAAAATATTGTTTCTTTTTAAAACAATATCGATTTTTCAACGCCTCCAACAAATGTATCATTAGTACTGTCTTCTTTTAGAAGCGGTCTCCTAATACACGGTATACAAGGAATTCGGTGATATAAAAACCTCTGCTTCACTACACACGTTGGTACGAGGACGTGTTTCCGGGCAAATACGCTTCAAAGGTACCAGGGGAGAGGGGAAAGGAGGGAGGGAAAGGAGAGGGAGGGAGGTTGTACCGCCCGAAGTGAAAAGAGCCGCCGGGGCCCGTCCGAGCGGAAGCTCGCAGGTTTCGGTGCCGTTTGCTCCGTGCAAATGAAAAATATATTAATACCTTCACATCCTCTTGTTCCTTATTTCTTACTACTTACTTGATAATTAAAGTCAAAGTAAAAATCAAAATTTTTATTCAATGTATAACCAATAGTTCAGTTATTGAACGTCAACTCTTCCAGCCGTCCGTAGAGCAAAGGCAAGAAACTCATTTTATGTCTTACACTCATAGTTACGTGCTGCTTTAATATCATCGCGTTTTTTCCACACATCATTATCATTCAAATCATCAACACTACAATAAGTTTTACTAATTAAAGTACATTTAATTACATTTTTAAATTTGTCAACTGGCAATAGTAAGACAATTTGTGTTATTTTATTATAGATGGCGTGTATCGAGCACTATGAAGGTTACATTAATGTAATGAAGACGAAAATGAGATGCCGATAGCTTATTACTTCTAATATCTCTACCGTGTATGTCACTATGTTTGGTTTACATATTGATATATTGATGTATATACAGAACATTACAGTATATATATTGTGATGGGTCATTATACACGTCTTATTAAAAACCTCGCGGAGAGAATCCTAGCTAAGTTATCACGAATCTACCCCATGAAGTTACATTAACTTTGTGAAGAGGAAAATGAGATGCCGCTAGCTTATTACTTCTAATATCTCTACCGTGTATGTCACTATGTTTGGTTTACATATTGATATATTGATGTATATACA
>DWLS01007997.1:0-10258 GCA_018246255.1 Pachliopta kotzebuea | reverse complement strand
AGTACAGTAAATCGTGTAAAAAACATTATCAAAGAATATTTTCGTCCGTGTCAAATGACCGCCATTTTCGAACTCCCAGTTAATAATTATTATAAAGGACAAAGTAAAGAAAAGGAAAAAATATCAATTATTAGTAACATTGACAGCATACATTAATGTCAACTTAATATTTACAAGTAAAAGAGAAGATTTGTTAGTTTCTAAGTGTACAAAATTCCACAGGGACAACCGAGTAAATGAAATCCTTTGTTCTCTCTAACGGTTCTCTAATACTGCTCATTAATCTTTCAAAAACTGTCTTTACTATCGCAGTGAACGGGCAACACTCCAGAGACGACTAAAACATCGCTTTACTCGAAAACTAATTAAGCTCATATTCTGTAATAAATAGACAATGTTTAAGCTATGTTAGGCGAATTAAAGTTTTAATATTGGATTACAATATAGTTTTAAGATAAACGACAGAATTTAAAATTACTACATAGGTAAAGCATGAAGGAATATTCCGGAAGAACTAACGTGTAATTGAGGTAAAATATAAATTAATATAATCACTTTAAAGGTTCAGATCACAATTAGAAAATTAATAATTAGTCATTTGAGTCGAAGTCGAAATAGATCACAGATAAAAAATGTATACTTTGAAAGTAAATTACATGCATATTGATAAAAACGAATGCATTTTTATTTTTTTTATTTATTTGAGTTGTCATATACTACGAAAAGAGCGGAGATAAAAAAAACATTCAACTTAAAAGTTAACCATACTTTAAAATAATAAAGTAGGAAAGCACTTGAAGATTTTGATGTTTCAGAACTTGGGCAGTTCTGGGGATTTATTGCATCGTATAATTTGCACTAACAGGGTCCGGGTTAGACCAATGTGCCTGAGGAATAAGTAAGGGTTTGAACCACGATTAAATGTAAAATATATTACATACAATCAAGGTCCCATATGAAGTTGCACAGGACTTATTTCCTATTTGCAGGTTTGTGATAGAAAGTAACTTTGAATAAATCTTATTTTTTCCAAATACACAATCGATGCGCAAAATAATAATTATTTTTAAACAGAAATTGCTTTTAAATGGATAAAAGAATTTCATATTGCGGAACTTGTGACAGTCTGTAAAATGTTCCGTATGCCACGAAAGCTTTTAAAAGTGTAAAGAGGAATTTTCACAATGTCCTGTTTTAGTAAAATCGAATATTGAATGTATAATTTTATAAAATGTTGCATAAGCGTTTTATTACAAAAACAGTCACAAGCTAAGAGAGAAACTAAAGTAAAAATTGGCGAAGTGAAGTCTTCACTTTTAGTATATTGATGTACGTATAATTTAATTATTTTGTTTTTATCATACCATTGAAAAAAATTATGTTTAACGAGTTAAATTAATGTTTAATTGGTGATTAATGTTTTGAAATAAATTGTTGTCTGATGAAAAATATTTCTTTTTATATCCCAGCTTGTACCTGTTGTACACATTTTCCAAATACTGACCAACAGATAATGCAACAGAGAATATTTCTTCTGTAAAAAAGAAATGATCAAAGTCGGATATAAGAAAAAGTTGAACGTAGTCATTCGTGAAGCACCGTACTAATCAACAAACTAGGCTCTAGTTTTACTTCAACCGGTATTTGGCCAGCGTTGTTGGGAGATGGCCCAAATCCTCTGTTATTGGGGAAGGCTTGTGTCCAGCAGGGCATCTACCGGCTGATGTTGATGATGACACGTGGTCGTCATATGTAAAACTAACAAAGATTATAGCGCTTTTTAACATTTTTTTAGCAGTTTGAAAGATGCCGCAGTGATACTCACGCGATAAACTAAGCTAGCTTTATACTTGTGATAAGAAAGTGTCTGGTTGCAATTAAACGACTTATCTATCTATCGATTGAAAATCACCGTTGCAGTTTTCGCAGCATGTAGCAGAGATTGCCACCATTTTGTTACCACTTACGTGTGAACTTGTGCAATGTATGTATTTGTATTTTTATTTGAAATTGATAGTAACGAATTAGTGGCTTCTTTTTATTTCTATTACTTTGGCCATATAAACATACTCGTCATAACGAGTGTTACATAAGGTACCTCTCTGGAATCTAAATGAATATTTTTACGAAAATTTCGTCGACGCGTTCGTGATACCGTAAAAGGCTGATTACTTCACGTAGACACGACGTCAGACTCGTGGTCCATCGTTCAAGTTACGTGAGGGTTATATTTAAATTGTTGAGAGCCGTTTCGGAGAGGATAGTGTTTATTCAATGTATTAATAGAAGAATTGAATCAAGCTTCGGTAGGATCGATATAATAATAAGATGAGGGGCGTCAGGTGTTATTTTTGCCAACCACTCTTTACTCTTCGAATATTCGAAAGAGACGAATACCTTTGATAATATTTGAACATTTCTTTTCATTTACAAATCAAAGCATTATATTTATATGTGTGTAAATAGAAATTAGCAGAGTATATTAGCCAAAAGATTTATAACTGATGAAGAAGTAAGACTCTCGAGTAGCAGCTGCGTAACAGTAATAGGCACTTGATAAGGTGGACCCACGATCTGGTGAACTGCGCGAGAAACCGCTGTATGTAGACGGTACAGGACCGATTGGAGTGGAAATCTTTGAGGAGGTCTATGTCCAGCTGTGGGCGTTTATCATTTGATGATGAACAAACCAAAATCGGACGTTGAGATTTTTGGGCGAGGTTAAGTCTAGCAGTCCAATGGGTAAAGGTTGATAATGAAGATAATTTTAATACATATATTCTGTTGGACTTCTTACATAAGTATTTGTGTACATAAGGCTTTTCGTCCCGGTGGCCTTAGATATTCAAGTTATTCCAGTATAGAGCTCTTCAAATTAGATCACAGTAATAAGATTACGTAGTAAAGTACATAATAAACGATCAGATGACACTATTCCTTCTTTTAATTTTATTCAATTGTATCATTACCGAGTATAGTAGTAATAGTTTTATTTACAATAGTGCCGATTTCATGCAAATATTGTATATAGAATGGCTTTGTCAGTGCTTAATTTCATTACGGTGGATATGTAAAGTTTATCAAAAACTCAGGTTTATTTTGCTTGTTGATGTTGTCAAGTTATCAAAGTCACGAAGTTTCTTAGCTTCTTGCTAAGTCAGTGTACGAACTTTATCAACGACCTAAGAAACTTCGGTTTGACGTATAGAAGTCCGGAGGCAGGCAATGGTTACGGTACTTTGTATAAATGAGCAGGTTAATTTTGATACCATAGAGTTTAGTTATACTTAAAAATTTGATGACAGCATGAGTTCCATTGTTTATTAAGTACTTTCACTAGCTGCACACTTTAAACCTGTCATTTGGCATATTTTCATAATATTTGCAATAATTATTTGTGTAATTGGTACATTCTTTACTTCTAAATTTTCGTCTGGTAATATTTTAAAGGTAAAACAGTTAAACGAATCTCGTAGCAGCCTAGCACGGTTATTCAAATTAGAGAGGTCAGGATTTGAATATGTTGAATAATTGTGGTCCTTAGAGAGACAATTTGCGGCAGCAATTTCTCGTTAACCGTTTCGTTCCTAAGGCGATTAATCGATATTTTGTAATACGAACTATCTATATTAATACGTATTTTGAATTTCATTCAAACTTCATGAGATACCATTAACTTTACAAAATAAGGTACGTTTTTCTTATAAACGCTGTTTGGCATAAGATGCGTTTACACATAAGGTTACAGGGAATACTACTGCACGTTTTTTTGCAGTTGTGGTGGTAAATATACTATTACCCCTTTGTCAGTTGAGACATAGTTATGAATAGAATATAATGTTTGTGTTGGACCTAGTCATATTTCTTTACTTGTAAAAATAGAATTGAGCATGGACTCTTACTGACTTTTGTTTGAAGTTTTATTGTGAACTATTAGGTTTACATTTTTAATAATGTTCTAGAAATATGAAAGTACGTGCAACAATCATCCATTTCTTGATATAATATTTTAAGGTGTAAAGTTAAGACATAGCCTTTAAAATTTATGTCTTTTGTTTTATTTTTGTGTTACTGCTATTATTTAAATGCTTTAAATGCAAAGGGAAATATTTTTGTAGTAATACGCGACTTTATTAAAATTTTTAGATTACATGTTGAGGAGACATCACGTGAACTTTAGCCCAACACTTAGCTCATTGTAGACAACAATAAATTATAATGAAACGGAAAACTTATTTCATAGGAAGTACGTGCTTCTTATAATTTGTGAGTTATGTGCATCTATATTGTTAAGCAATTGGATATACATAGCCGATGATCGGGCTAATTGGCATTTCTTGGTAGAGATCTATGTCTAGCAGTGGACTGTTGTCTCAGACTGTTGATGATGATGATATTGTTTTATAAATAACTTATCTACTGAAATGATAAAGAAATTTTACCAATTTGTTTTGTCCATAACGGTAGATATAATAAAAAAACCCGTAGCATGATTTGCAGGTTGGTTGACCGGTTTTACAAATATTGTTACTCCAGGAACGGGGATGAATTCAATACAAACAATTGATCGAATAATCTGCCGCCCCGTAAGTACTCAGTGAACCATTTAATATAATAATAGAGTTTGTTTTTAGCTGGTTATAAATAAACGTAGAAATTATAAGTTAATAAAATTGCGAAATACCTACTTCTTACTAAGAGGTTTTTGTTTAAAAAATATTTATAAACACTACTGGTTGGCAGTAGGAATAGGTACAGTTGTAGATTTTTTTAATTATTAGCCTTAGTGTGTTATGTAACATAATTAGTGATTATTGCAAAGATAACTGAACGTTCACGTCATATGTCACTTGCGTTGTCAATCCTATCTAGCGGCATCTTGTTAAATTAATTTCTTTTATCACTTGACCTCAAGTGTATGTCTTGTTCTTGTTGTGCCGCGATCTTGTTTAAAGAGATTTGTTTGTTGGAGGTAAAGGAAAAAACTGTAACATTCCTTCCCTTGGAAGCAAAAACACAGGGAGGAATTGTGTTAAGATTCAAAAATTTACCCTTATAAAGTTGTATACAACACATTACAATTCCTTTAAATTAATTTTATATCATAGCTATAATTTGGTAATAACGTTCAGGCGTTTCAGCAACAACGAAAATTTAAAATGTTCATGAAAGTTTTAATTAGAAGTAACAAAAACAAGAACAGCTGTCGGCGTTCAACTTCAACTATTTTAATTTAAAACAGTCGGGGGAATCAACAAAAAGTTTCGCAATTGAATTCCTATTTATCATTGTATGTGATTTTTAAGGCACATACTAAAGTAAATAAATTATTACATATTTATAAATCAGACGCACATCTTTTACTTGTAATTTATCACATGATAAACATGTATTACAAAATTTTGCTATAATAGATTTTACAAAAAGTTTTGATAAATCAGACCACTTTCTATCTGATTTGTTATGAGATAACTCGTTTTTCACTTGTGGAGTGTCTCCGTTACCGGAGATCGTCTAGGTAGGTACTACTGCTGCTCCTGTTACAGCCACCAAATGGTAATTAAAAACATTACTATGTCCTGGTTTGAGAGGTGCTGTATGCTAGTGAAATTACTGAGTTAACAAAATTTAACACCTTACGTCTCAAAGCGACGAGCGCAATGTATTGCTCTGTATACAATCTTAACCAATGTCACGTCGTTATGGGCAAACGCATCACCTATTTTCAGGTGAATGCCGTGCTGATCTCGTCGCCTCGACTTTTAGAAAAAAATTATAGGAAGCAGTGTCATCATATGATCGCAGTGATAATACTCTATAATATGTTATAGTATTTATGAGGTCAGTTAAAATGAAAAGCGATATCAACTTGATGTCATTACAATTTTCGAAAATTGATCTGAAAGTCATGTGTTTTGAAATTGTCTATGTTGCTGGATAAACAGGCTCAAAGCCGAGCAATTGCCGCGTCAAACAAATATTATTCGGTTTAGTTCTACAAAATTTCGCAACAAATTGGCAGGCAAACGCGGCAGTCGCTTGTATAGTACAGAGCAGAGAGTTATGTATTTTATCAGCTTGCAAAATAGTGAAAAGATTATCCTGTTTATAGATAACTGTAATAAAAGAAGTTTTTTTTACGCGACTAGGCGACGAGGGAGCAAGGTTTTTACCCGATGGTAAGTGTTACGTTGGATCATGACTTGGCGCTGGTTAAGATTGTATACCACGCACCACACCGCGGTTACTGTAATGAGACATAAGATGTTAAGTCTCGTTACCCCAGTAATTTCACTCGTAACAGCACCTTTCAAATAGGCCCCTAAACCCTTTTTCATGTTATACCAGTAATGTGACTTCATCGTTCAATGATCAGGTAATTTGGAGATTGCGAATAAGATAAAAAAGTTCTGTTCAATTCAGCTCCATTATTTATTTCATAATTTTAATGGGTTTCCATTCCAATCGTGCTGTAAATTATGCCGTTTAATGTTTAAAATTTAATGATTATTACGTTAGAAACCTCATTTGCAGTTAATAAATACACAGGATAACAGAAAGAAATCAGTTTTTTGATGTTTCTTAAAGTGCACTATTACTATTATATCATATTATGCAAATACGAGGTACTCTCGTTGCTACTATTTAGTTTAACATCGGTCCGTTGAACATGTTTGAAGGTTGTTCGAGATAAACATGACGGTTGTAACAGTTTCATGCTAAACACTAGTTCAATATTTATAACTATACTTTGTGTAAATCTTTATAGATCATAGTATCAAGTTGTTGAGATGAAAATTTCGTGAAGAGACTAGGGTACCTGACGAAATATCAATGATATAATAGAATGGAAATTTTACTAAAATTTTCGGTTAAAGAAAATATCTTTAACGTTAAGTGTACTATAGTTTTACATTAAAATAATATTACCATAAGAAAGTAAATGGAAAAATGCTTTACATGTTTTTATAACAAAATATTTCCTATTATACGAATATTCAATATTGTTATAGGGAAAAGATAAAATATTTTTAACCGATAGTCTTTACGACCTACGTTATCGATTTTTGATACATCGACTTCTTGTATATTTTTTTTGAATCGTGGTAATGAAATATAACAAAATCTAAAAACTAACAATTCAACAAATTAAATTTACTTACGAGAATTTTTCAAGGCGTAACATTTCCATTGGTATTTGAGTGTGATGCAGAACAGATTTGTTTCTTGATATGATTTTGAATTAATTTTAACATGAAACAGCTTTCGTTTGATTATATTTTTGTTATACTGTGAATGTTGTAAAACCCATACATAATCCCCAATCATAATAAAATAATATATTCCAGCGCAATATTGAATTTATCTGATAAACATGCATCAGGATAGTTAACGTACTCATACTCATTGGCTTTAACAAATTTTTGCAAAAATAGTATTAAGTTAAACGTGCAGTGTTTCCTAACACATTTTATTCGAACATGTTAAAAGTCAGTTAAAAAGTTGAAATTACTTTAGCGCCCCAGCTGGGAAAATAAAGGGAATACAAATGTCTGCTCTCCTTACCTTATTTAAAGCGGATCCGTTGTGCACACGGCGACTGTTTTACGTAAATGCGAAAGTTTTACTATAACTCCCCAGTGAGAACAATTTACTGATCGGTCATGAAATAATGCGTTTGATCATAAACAATATTATCACATTACACACTCATTAATGTCGCCGAACGTTATAGATTAAGTTACTGTAAAAGTTTGAGAAGCGTTGAAGCTTATTACTTAGTTAGTGGGGCATGTTATCTAGGTATTAAGCGAAGTGAAGTACTGAACTTTGTGCTGTGAAATTCCGTGTAGCACGGCATTTTGACACTGTCCATTAACTTACTTTACTGCCCAGTTAAAACTACACTATATACACTTGTGAAGAAAATATATATTCTTAGGTATACTGCAAAAGACACACCGGTAAAATAGTGACGTACATTTGATAACAGTGAAACAAATGTCAAAGCGTAAAATATAAATAAAAAAATATGCAACAGAAAGAATAAACTAATACTTTTACGACACAACAGATCATCAATGATGAAGAATGAGGAACTTGAAATAACTTCACATAAATAAAAATGTTTCCTTATTCGTAAAGCATATACAATTTGTTTATCAATTGAACTCAGTCATTTTTTATTTAAAATATTCTCGTAAAGTAGTTTTTTTGATACTATGAATATTGATAAATTTTATGATTGTTTATTTAAAAATTATGAGGAAATGTTCGGAACAAGAATCGTTAGGGAAAAACCGTTAAATGTTTCTTCGCCACTATGCGGCCCCTCCGGTACTGCCTTCGAAGTGATGCGGGTTTTATTTTAGCTATACCTAGAGCGAGATTTACGACCGCGCCCTAATGTTTATTAATCTTCATGGATAGTAATCTCAGTCTATGAATAAAAATAAAAAGTTATTTAATGTTACGTGAATGACAGAAAGATTTATTTTATTCTACATTACTTTTCTCCATAAGTTGAGGCCGCAGTTTGTTTAAGATTAGTTAAGTTGTTTCAAGTACTAAATCTACCGGCAAACTTGTATCCTATTCGTTTCGGCGAAAATGCTCTGTGGCCCTATCCTGCTTAACCCATAGATAGACAAAAAATAAGTTAGGCCGCAGATCCAAGGCATAGGACTGGCTGAAGATGGCAGTTCCAGTCTCTGTCCCTTTACTCCGAATTGTGATTAAAGGTGACCGTGTGTCTAAAATAGAATATGAAAAGAGATATTTTTAAAGTAAGAAGACACTTCATATGTTTCAATAAAACTAGCACAAAGTAGAGCTGTGTGTATCATATTTATCAACACCATATTGGTACGGGCCGACATATCAAATACAATCAAGTAAACGTCTCATTTCGACGTATAAACGAACAAAGAAAATATAATTTATTAACGGCAAGTGAACTAATATGAACTTGTACTTACTAGAGTATTCCAGTTACACTATAGTTATGTATTACTGGAACACAAAAATTCACACGCGAGTCTAGAAATATATGTTGCTCAGTTGCCAAAGTTGAAAACTTTATCAATAATTCACAATCTGTTACGCAGAGATACGACGCCTTTTTCTCTTTAAGTTACGCCTGCTTTTTGTTGACATTTCCAATCGTTTGGAGTCAAAACAATAATTGTCACTTTACCACGAGATTAGCGCTATCCTTTTCCAAGTAATTTTACTATTTACAGCATATTTAAATCAAAACTATAATGAATTTAAATCACATCTTTACAGTAAGAATAAGCGTGAGATGGTACATGTAAATAAATAGTAGGTATTCTGATTACATCTGAAATACCGCTGAGGTACATGTGCACGCCGCTAAACAGTATTATGCAAACGTTATTGTGTTCCGGTTTGAGGGGTGTTGTAATCTAGTGAAACTACTGGGGTAACGAGACTTAACACCTTATGTTTCAAAGGGACTCGCGCAATGTGTTGCTATGTTTACCAACTTAACCAGCGCCATATTATTATGGTATAAAAAATTGGTAAAGTCATCTATTAGATTTATGGTACATATTAATTTTGGCTGTAAAATTTAAATCCAATTTCACATTAATTATCTCAAATGTCTTGTTGGGTTATTAATGTTAACTAGGTCAATACATACACAATATATTAATTAAGATAACATTATTAAAGTTTTGTTTATTATAGGCATCGAATGAATGACGTTCTGTTTATAAGGAATTTTGTTCGCAAAAATACGTGTAGAAAAATACAGAATTTGGTAACTAGATCGTTACAGTATCGTGGTCTAACTTAGTACGCATTCGACGTCGGTACGTTTAGTATGCTGTGTGACTAGACCGGGGAATCCAATTGTCGCTAACGAGGTATTCGACTACCAAAAGGTAACAATGCCATCCACTCTGTAATTTCTGGTAATAAGATTATATTGGCGTCTGTCCGTCGCTTCTTGCTTAACGGATAACAGTTAAATTACAGCGTTATTTCATATTTTAACAGCTATTGTAAAGTTTATAATTATCTCAGTGTCCATTACCACTTACAGATAAATGATGATTTTCGTGGAATACAACCGTCGCCAAGTGTTTCTTTAGGAACAGCACGGCGATTTGTATTGCATTATATATACTTTGTTGTTACTATTTAATATAAACATTTTTTTTTTTTTTTTGATATGCTCTTTTATTCCTCGGACTATTGTCGGAGACCTTGTTTGCTTATCAAATACTTG
>DWLS01007996.1:0-10259 GCA_018246255.1 Pachliopta kotzebuea | reverse complement strand
AACCACATTGTCGGCAGACCTATCACTTACGTCTTGCTTCTATAGTTGCTTGATATAACATACTAAAATGAGAGATACAATATCTCTCATTTTAGTATGTTATATGGGATGTGGTAAGTCAATATTTTATATTTAATCCAAAGAAGTGACGAGACGAGCAGGGCATTCACCTGATAGTCAGATATACTCTTACCCATAACAATGAAATGTTTGTTAACGTGTTTACTCTGAACCACATTGCGGTCGTCAATTTTAAGACATTAGTCAATGCGTCACAAAATCAATGGATCTTCTAAACTGGAACCAGTAATAATTGCTTGGCGACATGGTGCATGATATCTGTTTTGTTAGTTATCCGTGTGGGAAATGCCTTTACATACCTTCCCAGTAAATATGACATTTTTACTTCAGTAAAACAAAGGAGTGAAACATTTTTATTTCCCTCATAACTTTAGACAGCATTTTCAACTGATTCTCATAATTCGATTCTCACAAACATGTTAAAATTTGTTTGTTCTTGTAGATTAATGGTCTGTGTGGGTGGAGAATTTATCTTAAGCAACTTATATCATTCGTAAGCATTGAAGTTTTAACAGTGCAAAAAGATTTATGCATTTAGCGATTTTCTTATTTGTTTTTAAATACTATCGGATGTGGTTGTACAGCCAGATTATATTATAACATACAGTTAAAGTATTAATATTTTAAAAACTTAATATATACATTGACAAAGAGTGTTAAATCCGTCATACTTCTTATTAGAAGTAAAATTTTTGTAAACGTTTTTGTATGCCCACAAAATAATAAAACAACGATAAAAACTATCTTGGTTATTTAATTAAACCAAAAAATAAGATTTCGTTTATTTTTATTCTTTAATTAATACAATGGTGGTTTTGTCTAAAAGTAGGTACAATAAATATCTATTTATGGGTTATAAAATTCTCCAAACGAAGGGATAAAATATTCGTGTTTAAAATTGCAATGGGTTTAAAGTAGAAAATCGACGACCAATTGGAACTTTTATTTTCGCTTTACAATTACTAACACTGACGAGCACTGGTTAAAGTTTCGGATCGACAAATTCTTGGGTAATGTTCCACGTAAGTAGTTGCGAAGTTAAATATTCGAAGTTGTTGCACTTAGGTCCCGTTTCCTGCTTTGGAAATTTTCTTTACGGCTCAAATTCTGTTTCTACGCATCTTTACATCGAAATTTTATTATGCAAATAGTTTTAAAGTTGAAGTCCCTTGCTCAGCAATTTGGCGCTATTCGAATTTATCCAATGTCAAAACATTTACCAACTTACATTTTTACAATTTACATACATTGTATGTAAATTTAAGAGTGTAGTCTAGTATCTTAAACGTTTTATGGCTTCGAGAAAAAAAATAGCGTCTAACGTGTCTAAAGTCGAGAGTTAGTCTTTTTTCCCCCGCTGTAATTCAGTACATAGCTGTCAAAACATTTCAATAACATTAACCATTAACCATTCAATAAAGTTTTGAGTCTCATCTTCAAAATCACATCTATAGTAATAAAATTATATTTGTCTGCGTTTACACGTTATGTCTGTTGGCTTCTGTTCACATATATTTTAGTTATTGCTAATCAACATTTAAGTTTATATTAAACTAAATAAGTCAATTTATTGTTAAATAGGGTTATGAAATAATCATAACTTGTCAAATATTTGTATTTTATTAATCGATTTGCAGTAGACTATTAGTATTCCATAGGTATGTATATAAAGAATTTTTATAATTCTAGGTAATGAATAGCATAAAAAAATAATATTTTTGTAACTAAATAAGAAACTGTTTAAATTGGCATGAGTTTAAATAAGTGACGCCATTCTTTTATCACAGTTTAGCTTTTCAAACACAAGTCAACTTTTTCAATTGAATCAATATTCGTCTGTGTTAAACCTAAATTATTTTGTTATTCACAAAATACTGTTACAAAAAGAATAATCAAATCCAGCCATAAATCGTTTAACTGTAGCAAATTATTTACAAAGCGCTATCGTTTACGGGCCAGCGTATTATTAAAATGAAAAGCAACGTATATTTATGAACGTGTGACGGGTGCGAACGTATGTACGTATGTATATCTTAGATTTATCTCCCGTACGCAGTAGCTTCTCGCTTTTCATTCCGACACACCGACAGACAATCCTCCGACGAAATATCTTGCAATTGTCAATTAATTATCCAATCGGCACAATTTGTATACATAAATTTTGCGCCTTTATTTCGGAGAGATTTATATTTCAATATAACAAGATTCTTCGTGAAATAAAAAATAGCTATGATGTTATATGTAAAGAAAAAACTTACATTAGCTTTGTTCCAGTTTTTCTGTATTTTTTTTTTGTTGAATGAGTCAACCAGACGAGCGGGACGTTCATCTGATGGTAAGTTACACGCTTGCCCATAAAGTGGTGCTGGTAAAGATTGGTATACACAGTATCAAGTTATTTTTTTTGTAGCACTACGGTGACAAACAAGCACACGACATGCCTGGTGATAAGCAGTTACCGTGCCTACAGCATCAGTGGCACCTTTGGCGCGTTGCCGACTAGGGAAGAAGATTAGGGATTAGAAGACATTGGATCCATCGCCTTGAGACGTGCGATGTTGTCTCGCTACCCCAGTAATTTTACTAGCTCAGAGCACCCTTTAAACCGGAACACAATTAAGTTTACACATTATTGTTTGGCGACGAAAATAGAAGTTGCGGTGGTATCTAACTAGACGATCTCCGAAAAAATAGAACTACCACCAGTACCACTTCAGATTCGATAATAAATAGCCAAAATGACAAATTTACTTTATTAGTGCGATTTCGTTTCCACCAACCCGCATTGGGCTAGCGTGGTAGTAGACGGCCCAAATCTCTTCACAATTGGGAGCGACCTATCTCCAGCAGGGAACGGCCATCGGGCTATCACGAAATGCGATTGAAAGATGTAATTTGTTTTTAAAAAACTGCTTACATTTCTTTGCTTCTTTAAATTCATATTAAAGTACCTTCGCCAAAGTATTGGTTATCTTAAATTTAATGAACTTGATAATGTTTAAGTTGAAGTTAAAACTCCGAATACTTCACTAACAAAACGTTTTTATTCGTTGTAATCTTTATTATATTGTATACGTAATTTAAGTCAATAAATATTTTTTTAATCTAATAACGGCTCTATAAGAGGCAAAAAAACCATAACCCACAATGGGATCTATTAGATGAGATTAGAAATGTTTATTCTTTTACAATCTGTAAATATACGAACAAACAAATGTGACTAGACGTTCATACATCTTGATATAATTCTAAAGAAATCGTTTCATGATGTAACATGAAATTAGTTTTAAAGTCTTCAGCAAAACACTTAAACAAAACTTAAGTAAACGATTTAAAAGATTAGTGTTTTTTGTAATCACATTTGAAATGCCATTGGAAATGCTTGACGGCCTCTCAAGTGTTTTAAAAGTTGTAGTTGTGCTTCATAAATTAAGCTTTTTTATCTTTACGTAATTATGTTAATATTTGTCGGATGATTGTAAAAATTTTTATCAACAAAAATATATAATTTTCTTAAAACACTCTACAGTAATTATATTAATTACGTGTATTGATAATTTTTTTGCAGTTATTATATTTGTTTTATCTATTGTTTTAAAATAATTAATAGCAAACGTCATTATTTATACATTTTTTTTTATTTGCAATCAAAGCAGTTCAGCAATAATAAAACAGACGATAAAGTTTTAAGAGTGATGTTCAAAATTACATCTTTAACTATAATAATAAAAATATATTAGTTTTCTGCGCGTACAGAATTTAAAATACGATTTCGTCTGCAATGATCCGGCTGCTGCTCTTGATACACACAGAAGCTTTCAATGGTAAAAATGTTTTTGAAATGTACTCATGTTGTGAGAATGTTATAAATTGGAACTGATGTTTGATTCTTGTAAGAGATAACATGTTAATAAGATGTTGGCTACAAAAACCAATGAACTACACGCAATTGTTGTCTCTATAGCAATTTTATACTGAATACATGACTTCGTTATATGGTCTAATTTGTATTTTTTTATCAGATTTTTGTTGAATTCTTTTATTTCAAATAAGTATAGAGTAGCTTAAATCGTTAATTGTATTACACATATATATTAATTAACTATTTTGTTCTATACTTGTTGTAAAGTACAGTGGGCAGATTTAGGTTATTCAGATGTAATAAACATATCTAGTAATGACTGAAGTTTTGCTTTTTATACGTCGGTCTATTTTCAGTATTTCATCGATCAACGATAAAGAGTAGGTTCTCTATTGACTGTAATATTTTTTTATATGCGTAAGACTACGCATAATCCTTTATCAGTTTGCCTGATTGTGATTTTACTTGTTTTTTTCCGATAAATATACTTTGAATTACTCTTGAAGTTGGAACAAAAATTTAATTATTGAATAATGATATAATAAAATATATTAATGCATTACGACAGTGAAAAATGTTTCTTTTTAAGTAAAATTAAGTTTTATGTTAACCTTATACTTTACTTAGGGATAATTACAAATATATGAAGTTTATGGTTTTGATCTTAGTCTATCTAAATATGTAGATATTATAAATACTGTTTATGATCATAGCTTAAATATTAACTCACGAAAATTGTTAAAATTTCTCATTGAGTATTTAATCTGTAATGAAGTTGATGTTGATTTCCAGATTATATTTTCCCAAGTATCTTTCCACTAAAAATATTATTACACCGGAGAAGCTAATAAACAACCATGTAACATAAATTGCACACACTCCCCTGCCCGACCCGATCTATGTGATGAATGGTTGTGCTTGTTTCCAGGGAGCGAATACTAGATACGGAGAAATGATGTTTAAATGTATATACCACATTATGATATTTCACACTGCACTTTTTTCATATACGGAAATATAAAAACTAATATACGAACGTCAGTATCATCTATACTACCCAAAAAATTTTTCGTAATTGGTACTAAGATGACGGAGTTAAAAGTTGTGAAATGTGGAAGGAATTTTTAGTTTAATATACCATACATAATTTTTACACATTATGCGATTATGTTTACAATCCAGTTCAATTTGGTAGTTGCTTTCAATTTCACGAAGTGTTAAGTCACAATGAGGTAGTAAATGATGAGCATGTTCCCAGAGTCTCTCTGAGAGTTTCTAAATATGAGAGCTAGCTCTCATATTTAGAGACAAGACACAGAAATGTTGCTATAAAGATTTTATGAGGAATGTAGCTAACTAGGTGGGATCAAATAAATTGTACTACTAACCAAACTCAACAAAGCGAAGCACCGGAATTAAACTGAAGGCTTCCGTGTAAACTGCTGACGAAAGTAATGGGAGAAAACGTACGCACAACTTGTAACAATGCGGCTTGATTTTTACGATTGTTTTTTTAAAGTATACATCAATGATGCTTGTGATAATTTATGTTTATTCTGTAACTTTATTACGTACTTAATATTATGGTAAACAACAAAAACATAATGTTATTATGAATATTTATAGGTTACAACTACAGCCGCATCCCGTACAGTGGTAATGAACTCGTATGCCGCGCTCTACACAGATACAATATATCAATGCATATTTATATATATCCGTTGTGAGACAGATCCCCCGTCAATATTATCTGTATGTAAATGAAACGTTTCTTATCATAAGCATATAAAGCAACGTCAATAAATTCAAGAGGCGGAAAGGTGTTGTTAATTCAAGATTGATGTAGCGATTATGTTAAATATACGTGTATTAAATGTACACTAGTACATGAGTATGATGAAGATAGTGTAACAGGTATTAAAAGGTTCTTAGTGGTGTTGGTTTTAAAAGGTTTTTTTTAGTATTGGGTTAAAGCTTCTTAATTAATAAGACGTACACTTATTAATAACGACTAGCTAATTAAGCACGAAATTCAACTCCTCGTATTGATATGCATAATATGTTTTGTTTGGCATATATTGTCTGTTATTGCTACCTCCGCAATTGCGATAACAACAACGAGGAGAAATTAATTTTTGCATACTACAGTTTAGCGAGAAAATAATAGTTGCAATGATATCAACCTAAACAATCACTGGCAACAAAAGATCATCGGCCGGTGAATCCGTGCCAAGGTTTGGATAAACGAGTTATTTGTCATCTTTAAATATTTTATTATCCGCAGTTTATTCTTACCTGTTGCCATATTTGTTTAAGGATTCAATTTCTTTATGCACAGAGATTGATTGCTTTGTACTAAGTGAAGGCTTATACACGCTGAGTTTCCTGACGTGTATTTTTATTACTCCACGTTTCTTTTGCGTTCGTTATTTGCAACATTGCGTTTAGTACAAGGTAAATTAAATGAATACAATGAGGAAAATAAATGATATGTACGTTTTAATAAAAATTGTGCTATTACATTGCTAATATTTAGATAATTTTAATAACCAACTTTTAAAGTAATGTGTAAAAATTTTTACAAATATGTGTGTATTTTTGCTATACAGCGTGTGATGAATTACTACACTTTAATTTGATTTCCGTTATTAAGTATTGCTCATGTACAAAGCATTAAATTAAAGTTTTTTTTTATGTATAAAACCCCTCATATCAATCCAGTTATTGTATACTCAGTAGTTACAGTTCTACTTGTCCAAAGCCAATATTTTTTACACACTATAAAAATGTATATTATAACGAAGAGCCATTTTGTTCTCGACAAAAAACACGCAGAGAAATTTTAAATATTTGTATTGGTAAAAATATAACGTTATTATTTTAAAAAATAACTTTACTTGAAACATTTTTCGATTATGTAAATATTTATGTAATTGTAAAACGAAATCGCACGCGCGGTGATCTTCTAGTTATAAATATTTAGATAATGATGTTACAAATTTGTTTGTGTGATTTAATATAATAAATATTTACTTTACCATTACACCGGTTCAATACAATCTTGTCGTTTATTAAATGCTTTTTAATTAGCATAAAGATCGATGTGGCCATGGCCATTAAGACATGATCATTTCTTATCGGATTTATTGGAACAAGTTTTGATGCTTTAACATTACGGTTAATTCACTTGTTATAATATAAATACACATAACTGATTTACTTTTAGTTTTAAGACATATATTCTATCCTCCGTGAAAGCTTTGAAATACTTTTTTAAATAAATTTTCAAAGCTAAACTATTTTCCTGTTCTGAAAATAGTATTTCACGCGGAAGAAAAAGGTCATTTAGATATTTTAAAATAACTTTTCTTGTTAGAAGTTTGTGTTCGATATCGAGTTGTTCGCAACCAAATGTAATTTTCTGGTTTGCACTCAAATACACTTCAATTGTTACATCACTAACTAGCATTTCTCTCTCTGTACGACTTACCTACGTAGCGGATACTACAAAGGAAACTTGAAAATAATACAAGAAATTTCGCCACCATTTTTCTTCATTAAAACTTAATACTATTTCAATTTACATACATAATATTATATTATGTTTTGGAATTTTCATAATGTTTCAGTTCGTATGTATTATTTGTTGTCGGAGACCGTCTAGGTACCAAAGCACTAAAGTAGTGCGCAATAAATAGTGTGCAAACATTACTATGTTCCGGTTTGGAGGACGCTGTGAGCTAGTGAAATTACTGGGGCTACGAGACCTATTACTTTGTCTCAAGGCGTCGAGCGCAGTGTGGTGCACTGTATGCCGTCTTACCAACACCACTTTATTATCGGCGATCGTATCGCTTACTATCTGGTGAACGCCTTACTCAACTCGCCGCCTCTTCGAATAAAAAAAATCACTCGATATAAAGTTGAATTTCTTGATCTGTAACTAAAAATTACCTAAAAATATTATCTAAACATTAGTAAGTAACTTAAAATAAACAAAATAACGGTAACAAAATATCATCTTTATTTTCAAGATATTAACACTTTAATGTATGATATGATTTTCGTGAATTGCTCAATTACTTTCCTGGGCTGTGTTATTAAGAACGTAAAAGAGCTCCAAAATACAGTTTATTGACTAATGTATGGTGTGAGTAAGAATTCCTTCATTCGCAACATGACACGCGATATTGAGGGTTGTCAATAACTTATTAAGACGGTTTATATATTTTTGGGACAAAACGTACATGTTTCAGGCAAGCAATTTGACAAAAACTAAAGGAAATTTTGAATTTTTTTAGGTACTGTGAAATTACAAAGCATCTTTTTTAGAAATTGGAACGGGCAGAAAATATCCTTCCGGTTGGTATTGAGATTATTTAAGATTTTTGTACCACTAAAACCAAATAATAAAGACCTTTTTAGTCGCCTTCTACGACAGTCAGGGGTTAGCTAATTTTTATTCTTACTAGTTTAAAGGCACAAAGCTGCGACCAATAAACCTGCTATGATCAAAATGATATTACTTGAACGAAATTGGTATATAGCCCCTCGCTCAAAAATATCAAAAGAAACCCGAAAAGACAACATTAATAATGACATAAAATATATGTAAATATTGAATATTTTTATCAATTCATGTGAAGGAATCTGTAGTTATTGATTTGAGGCTCAGTAATACCCAATTGGTTCGTTGTTATTAAATTATTCGAACGGTCCCGTGCTTTCGGTCGCGTGATTTTATTATTTCTGTTCGCCTTTTTGCGTGTACGAAACAAGGTTAAGTGATAATTATTAATTGTTTCAGCACTAACACAAAAAGAAGGTAATTTATAGTGACATAAACCATTGGATTAAGGTGGGGGTGCATATTTGCTTACTATTAAATATCTAACTTAGTAGCTAATATGATATTCTGTCTGCTCTACAGCATACAGTAATACTTGATCTTTTGTATCCTTTGATATTAACCGAATTATATTTTTATGATTTTTTTTTGAGATCAGATTATTGTCCTATACACCAAAAGAACCGACTTCTAATCCGATCGTACATACCGCAGTTATTATCATTTGACAATCGTTTTAAGTGCTAGGATCCCACGCGTAACATAAATCATTGAAGTTATTTTAATATTTAATCTTTCTTTTGTATATTTCCATTACCAATAGAGACCAGTAAAAGACTATACTCTTCTAATTACTAGTTAATACTTATAAGTTATTTCATGACCAGAAGTTGAATTTACTATATATATTTAGGTATTAAATCTTCACCAATTGTATAATGTCAGTTTTTAGGTTCAATTGATATTTGCTGTATTATTATTATGTATTATTATGTACTGGCGTCGCTGGTGATCGTGGGCGGCGGTGATTCTCTTACCATCAGGTGACCCGTCTTGCTCGTTTGCCTTTTAGATGTTATAAAAAAAATGTAATAACAGGAAGAAAAAATTTCGGCGAAATTATAGCTTTTATAAAAATAGGAAAAACAAACAAAAATTGATACAGATATTAAAAAGATTAATACATTTTCATTGATGATATCGCAAATAGGTATTGGAGAAATTCATCATCAGGAATACTGTTTTGATTTATAATATGTATATACGAGTAGTTTAACTCTATTGTTCTAGTTCTATGGACGAAATAAACTTAACAACTCTTAATTGAACATCGTTTCTATTTGAAATTAAGTTGATTTAAAGTTATTAATGGACAGGTACCCGCAATTCAAAGTACAAGCACAGAAGAATTACCTGCGCTTGTTTTATAGCTCCGATTCGCATCCGATAAAGATCCTCGAAAAAGGCAGATATCCGATGTCGAATGTTTGAAAATGTGGATTCGAGTAACATTTCTGATTTTATTCCTACTGTAACGAATTATAATAATTCATAATGATAAATTAATTATTTTATATAACGGAAGACATTACAACAGCTTACATAATTATTTATTTTGATTAATAAGGGTTATAATCAAGTTTTAACGGAAAATAAATAATATATACAGTACGAGCATATGTGAAAAAAGTTAAAGTCCAGAAAGGGGTAGTTCATGTAATGAATTAGGGACGTAAGTAGAGAGGCATAATCGCACTCTCACGCGTGTGGGGCGGGTGGGTATTAGAACACAAACTAACAACATGTTGAGTATAAAAGTATGATTCTTGCTAATTTATATAAATATTGATTGGGGAGTCAAAACACGACAAGACAAAACATGACAAAACACGACAAAATACGATGTAACGAATTATAATAATTCATAATGATAAATTAATTATTTTATAGTAATGTCATATAACGGAA
>DWLS01007995.1:0-10259 GCA_018246255.1 Pachliopta kotzebuea | reverse complement strand
TGCTCGTCAGATGTAAAAGAAAATCATTTCTTCATCGAATAGTGACAGGTGATGAAAAGTGGATATATTTTCAGAATTCTAAGCGTCAAAAATCATCGGTGAATCCAGGCGAACCATCAACATCCACTGCAAGACCAAATCTTTTTGGAAAGAAAACAATGCCGTGCGTTTGTTGGGATCAAAAGGGTATAATATATTATAAGCTACTAAAACCAGGCGAAACCGTTAACACTGATCGCTACCAACAACAAATGATCGATTTGAATCGAGCAATACGTGAAAAAGACCGGAATATGCAAAAAGGCAACATAAAGTCATTTTGCTTCATGATAATGCCCCCTCACACACAGCAAAACGGGTCATGGATACGATTGAGGCGCTCAAGTGGGAAATACTAGCGCACGCGGCTTATTCTCTAGACTTGGCACTGTGTGATTACCATTTGTTCGCATCATTGGGACATGCACTCGCTGAATTCATATGGAATATTTCATATTCATATGAAAATGTACGAAAATGGCTCGACAACTGGTTCGCTTCAAAGGAAGAATTGTTTTTTTGGCGAGGCATTCATAACTTGCCGAAGAAGTGGGAAAAATGTATAAATTCCAATGGAGACTATTTTAAATAAAATATTTTTTATAATTTTCAAATAACAGACGTGCAATTTTTACAAAATAATTTTTAGGGTTAGGTTGAAGGTTTCATACTTCTACACCTGGTAATCCGTTGAGATTAGCTAATTTACAATGACCACTAAGTTTTATAGAAAGACCATACCTAACAAAGATAACAATCTTTTAGTAATTTTTAGAACAGGAACGTAATAGTTAAAGGTATTAATCTTATGACTCTTCAAGTTTATTGATATTTATTTAGGCGTGCTGAAGGTAAAATGGCAGTAATAGTTTTATTATGAAATTTGTTACAAAAATGAATAAAACAAATAACAGAAGAAGATATAATATTCAATGATCACAGTGAGTAATTAGAGTATTCGGTAGTTGTTATCTTGTTTACTTTGGTCAGGTTTAGGTTTTTTTGTAGATTTACACCGTTTTATCAATTTCGAAACACGACTGCAAGTGTTATCGATTTAAACATGGCGCCTAGCTTTACCTCCACGTTTATCAATAAGGTTGTCATCATGACTCTTTGTTCCCGTAATTCTAATCGTCATTACAGTTCCTTTAATTTTTTATTACAAGCAATTCTTGTTGCAAGCATAAAAATGAAAACGTTATAAACTATAAAAAACAGAAAAGATAAATATATATATAGCATATGTCAGCGATGGTAAGAACGTTTTGGATTTCTTCATTTTATATTACTATACTATAGTATAATCATATATTTTATATGACTATAGTAACTTATTACCTACGCCTGATGTTCCGAAATTTGATTGATAAGCTTTTCAAATCCATATTTTAAAACTGCCACCAATACACTATTTGCTAGTCAGAATATTCGCCAATTATGACCTCATTGTCACTGACCAGAATTTAAAATTTATTTGGACTTTTAGATAAAATACACTTTTTTATTGTAATTATGTAGACTTATTATTTATTAACCTATAACAAAAAGTAATAGAAATATGTCAATAGACGGTGCCAATAAAAAGTACGCACATTCTTTGCTTATAATTAGATACAGTAGATCATTACACAGTATTCAATTGTATCCAGTACAGGAAATTCTCGTAATTCAATCGGGCTTAATGTTTATATTATTAGCAGTATATTCTTTTATTTGACTATACGAGAAGATGAGCTAAGCATTCACCTGATGGTAAGTGATACACTTGTCCATAATAGCGTCGTGCTGATTAAGATGGTGCCACCAACACGCATTGGGTCAGCGTGGTGGAAGATAACCCAGTCCCCCTATTACCGGAAGAGGCCTATGTCCAGCGGTTGACGTCTATTGGCTGATTGGGGTCTGGTTTAGGTTAAGGTGGTATATACAGTATCACATTACGTCGTCTCCTTGAGTTGTTAAGTCTCGTTACCCGAATAATTTCTCTAACTTAGAGCGCCCTTCAAGAGAACACAATAATGATTCCATACTTCTATTTTGCTGCTGCAATAGGAACTGTGGTGGTACCCCCTTAGTATATATATAAATGGCGTTGTAGTAAACCATTAAACTCGCAAACACATTCTGCTACAAGTGGCGTGTAAATATAACTAATTTAAATGACAAATCTAAAACCTGTTTGATATACTAACGTCACCACGACATTGCCCGTCAGTTGGTTTCTTTGTTATTTCATTCGGGATCACCTGCTTATTCTCTAAGAATTGTTTAACATTATAAAAACATTTATACCAAATTACATAATAAATTTGAAAACTTGTCAAAGGCAATTGTATAAGAATCTGCGATAAATTCAGGAGATACCGGACAACGGAAACCTTCCACCAAATTAAATATTTGTCTTGTTTGGTACTTTATAATTTGTTTTACGCTGTTCTTTACCAATGTAACGAACATGTCCATTTCTGCGTTCATAGTCATTTACTGAAGACCACCTCGCTAGCGACGATTACAAACCTGCTTTATCATCAAAGTTAAGAACTTACATTACGCAATATCTATAATCGGCAATTGTTCTTTGGACATCGTTCATATGTAATATAATTGTATATGTATATAGGCGTGCATGTAAGTTATCATGTTTCCAGTCGATTGTATAGCATATATATAGGGTAAAGCATTACCGATTTTTTATCATCTTTAGATACCAGCGAAGTGCACAAGTCAGTAGTTTTATGTTCATTAAATTATCTATAAATTATATGAATCACCGATTTCAACCAAATATCATGAAATTAATGTTATCAAAAGAAAAACAATTGTATTTTTGTGATGAAATCATACCTTTTATGTGTATCCAGAAATATTGTTATAAAGTTTAAGTAATAATAATGTGCAATAGATAAAAATACATTTATCCATTTAAAACAAAAAACTCTACAGTAACAGACTACAGTAGTTGTATGTTGTTAATTGCAGTAGTTAAAGAGCAACTGTATCGCCGTTAGCAGCGTCCACCTACAAACTGGCATAAAAAACTATTAAAATAAAAAAATCTGGATATATTTTTTTTATCCTTAGCTATTCTTCTTGATACTGTTGTACAACCTAAAGCATATGTACTAAAAATGAAAGCCTGCAAACATAGTTTTGTTGTGTGTATATGGCCGACCTTGTCAGTTTCTCATTTGACTGCAGTGTTCTCGGTCAAACAAAGTCAGCAGTAACATAGATAAATACAGACAAAATAAATAGTTGAGAATGATAAGAGTAATATTTATTTTATTGATTTTATTGCAATTATGGACATCAAAACCTGAGCCAAAGTTTTGCAAAAAATTCGGCTCCAACAAAAGTTTATATTCTTTATAAATTTGATATTAACATCTTGTTATCGTCATTTTGTATTAATAGAATTAACGATATCTATTTACTTTGTACTGTACTAACCGTTGTAAATTACTTTTTATTACCAATTGTACAGTTTTATTTCAATATTGAGGTTTTTGCGATATAACAATAGGAAAATTCTCTCAAATCGGTATGAATGTAACTATCGTTCTTATTGAATTTATCTTAACGCTTCTACAACCTTTAAAGATAGACAAACTTATTTATTTCTTCAATTACCTGTCACTAGTTATGTTGAAAACTTAAAATGGTTTTCAACCTTTGTTGCAACAAACAACAAATTCGCCTTTAATATAAATAGACGTAGTTGAAAAATAAAACGATGCTGAATGTATTATTGAAATAGTATATTTATTGAAGAACTTAATTTTTCACTTTATAATATCTTGTAGCTTTCCCGTTCCATTTGTTATTAGTTAATGTCTGAAATAATGAAATTTATTAATTTAATTACATAAAACGCTGACGTTGTCAACATTTAGTATTACGTTATAAAAACTTGGCCTATTTTTCCCTTTTTATAAGACTAGATTTATTGATCATCATCATTCTTATTTCTATTTTATAAAAGATATCGCTTACTATAATAAATCATTGATAGGCGGAAAGGAAATTAAGAGACGTCTGTGTCTGTGTACTTCAGCAGGTTAATAATAATATTTTGATAGAGTAATTAATAATTGCAGCTGTTTAAGGAAATATATACGAAATATAAAAGCCGCTATTCTAAGTCCTTCAAAAAAAAAGATTAACGTAAATGTAACTATTACTTAGATATCTTACCACTATTAACTTGTCGTCAAAATATTCCCTTATAGTCGTTAAAATGGAGCCATCTTCAAACTTCTGAACTTCTTGTAGGGTGTTACCGTCGAGAGTAAACTTCGTTTTTGGCTGAAACCAAATGAAAAGTAAACAACGTCAACATTAATAAAGAAAAATACAAACATATTACGCTAAACAGTCTAATTCCAAACAGCCCCAATTTCTTAAGTTTTGCTTAGATGGATTAAAATTTGACTATACTATGTAATACTCACAACATATTTCGGAGACAGTACTTCATCAAACTCTTGGCCGAGTTTGAAGGATAGTTGTTTGTTCTCACTGGGAGAGTTGGCAGACAATATATAGGTGTCACCGTTCTTCTCCAACTTCTGTACTGGTTTGAAGAGCTTAAAAAATGCAGCGCGTTCTTGTGGCATACCTGCGTGTCATATCATAAGAAATGTATAAAAATAATTAAATGTAATTGTGTTTTTTCCATCCGTATTTAATTATTTATCAGTAAAGTAAAAATAACTAAAAAAAAGTTATAAAGTATCGTTACAGATATTATTTATTAATTATACTAAAATGGGTCAGTTTTAATTTTATTTTTATTAATTACCTTTAAATTAACATTTGACCTTCAGTTAATTTCACATGATGGTAAATTGAAAGTGACCGTTCAAGCGGACCGGCTTTAAAAGGATGGCAGATGTCAATTGCAATTAAAATATACTTCTATATCAATTCAAACAAGGTTTATCCTTAAACTTGACTTCTTTTGTCACTGATCATGATCTACCAGTCTAAACCGCTTATTGTGAATCATAATAAGAAGCAGACTAGCTGCGTCTAATGATGTCAGAATACTCTGGCTCCTATATGTCTGACTACCAGAATCCAAGAAATTTATAACTATAATAAATAGCTGCTACCGAAGTAGATTGGAAATTCGAAATCGATAGTTAACTTCTAATAAGTTACAAATATAATTTATATTTGTGATATTATAAAATACAATATTCGTTTTGAAACCAAGAGGGAATTATTACATAGTTATCAATAATCACCATTTAATTAAATAAAAATAATTTACTAAAATTGTTAAAGAAAATGTACAAAATTTAATAGAGAATTGCATACCCAAATTAAAAGTTTATTAAATAAATAATACTATGATATTTACCCAAACTATTGATGTACTCTTCGAAATTTTCGTCTCTGTCGTGTACGTAAGTTTTTCCCTGGAAAATCATTTTCGCTGCTTGCTCTTGGATAAAACTTGCAGAATTCAATAAGTGAATGTTTCGATTCGGCGATGCACCGGCTTTATATTTAGTTTCGCTTAAGTACTGACTCATGGACAGTTGTTTAAATTCACTATTGTGTTATCTATAATGTAAATATGGCTTATGGATTCATGGAAAAAAGTTCGGTCATATGAAATTCATTTATTTTTAACACAATATTGAATTATATTTGTAATTGTTTTATTTAGATCATTAAAAATTTGGAATAAAAATTACATTTTCGTTTATTTCTCTTTGTTGAAGACAAACAGAAACAATAAGTAAAGATATACAAACAAAAAGACATGCAAATAATTACAATCACTTCTATAAATAGTCTCAATGAGAACGTTTTTTGAGTGTGCAACTCGGCGACAAGGATTAAATAAATAATAATAAAATTATTCATAATACAAAAAAAGTCTTTAATGCATTGTTGTACAATATTTTTTTAATTTGTTCTTATAAGCGGAAAGGGAGCATGAGAACATATTAAGGTTTCAAAACAATTTATTGTGGATGTCGCACATTCAGCGTAGAATAACGAGTTAACCGGTAATTGTTCGGGCTGCTGATACGTAAAATAAATGTTTGGATTGTGTTACTTTAGATGGTATTAAAAAAAATTTCTTTGAACTAACTGTAAACAGTTCTGAGAGATAAATTTCTTCAACACATATCTTTCTTAGAGTCGAAGCGTCAATACAAAAGACAATTTATTTATATTTTTATTAATTTTTTCAGGAGATCTCTAAAATCGGTTAGCGGCTTCAGTTAATAAAAAATGCTTTTTAACTCAGATTCTATAAATTTGAATATCCATATGACATGTTAGATAAGTATGGGTGGTCTTTTATTTATCGTAACAAAGCGAGAGTGCTGGGGGACTCACAACGCACTGAAGATAACCAAGGGATTTTTAGTGGATAAAAATCTCATCATAACTTTATTTTCCCTCAGAAGCAGAGTATCATTTGAATATTTTCCCCGTAACATAAAAAGTTATACTATACATAAGTGTTAAATGTGTTTCCTGTCAACGAAACTACAGTCGGTTGAATCAATTTTGTCCGATATTTACTAATAACATTCTTTAAATTTTAAGGCTTCACTTTGATATAAAAATAATTAGCATATTTAAAAAAAACGTCTGATATTATTTAAAATCTGTTATGTCCGTAACTATGGGAAGATAACTATAAAAATACTTACGCAAAAGTGATATTGGAAGAAAGGTTTTTTTTTTTCAAATTAAACCCTCGCCTATACCATTTTATAATCTTTAGTTAAATCAAATTTTACATAATATTGAAAAACATTTAATAAAGTATATATGTATAAACATATATTACTGGGGTGAAGCATCATGTACAATATCAACCGTTGATACATCATCTTATATGGAATGCCCGTACAAAACATTTGTACATACATTATACGTAAGCTTTATAGAAAAAACCGAAGTATTAAACACATAATACACTCAAGTACACGATAGCGTAATGAAATATAATTATTAAATTTTTGACAGAAAATTGACAGAAAATATTTTTTTTTATAACACTAGAAACATTATTAATGTTAAAAAAATTTTCGGTCCAAATCTATATTTCAATGAAGTAATACATGATAAAGAAAATAACCAATAAATTGAATACTGTTCACAATAACATGGATTACGTGTTTTCACAGAATCGTATTAAATTATTTAAAATAACACTTTTTGTACAAAAATTAGTTTACAATTTGGTTCAGGTTTTCTTTACAATATTAGCAATATGTTAGTTTAAATATCACCAAAATAAGTATTAGAGATTTTAAAAATGATTGGGAACAGGTAGAGATAAACTTATAAAATTCATATGTATAAAGAACAAGAAATTAATAACTTAGAAACAAATAACATTTAAACATATACATCGAGGCTATTTGTATCTATAGATTGGTTATCATATACTTTTCTTCTTTTTAACGTGTTTCTTTATAAAGTCATAGACTAACTTTTTGTCAAATACAGATAAAGTTTGCCGTAAGTTCTTAAGAACTAACAGCACATTTACAATTCTGTTGATGATAGATTTATCTAGAATATTAGACGAAATATGCATCTTATTACTATCTTAATTAAGTAAGGCATACAGGTTAAGAAGTTAAAAAAAACTTTTCTGTTATTTTATTACAGTTATTTATTTATACAGAATAAAATCATTGAAAAAATCTTAATCACTGTCTTTTGTAGTATCGGACCGCTTTGCCGTTCCACTTGTTGTTAGTCAGCGTCTGGAAATAGAGGTGTATATTGTTATTGGCGGTGACGTTATCAACTTACGTTGTAAAAAAGATAGCTGTTCGTTCGAGAAAAAACTTAAGATTCGAATGCAGATATAATTCATCTCTGCAATTTTTTTACCCTTCACAAAATTTATTCTGCATTTCCGTATATAACCTAACCTCTTTATTATAACTGACGGATAGACGAATGGACATAAATAGAAAACTGACTGGAGAGAATTTAAAGTAAAAAAAACTTACCACTATCAACTTATCGTCGAAGTATTCCCTCTTAGTAGTTAAAATGGAACCATCGGGAAACTTTTGGATTTGGTTTAGCGCGTTGCCATCAACCGTAAACTTTGTCTTCGGCTGAAACCATGATTAGGACAAATAGGATCAAATAACGTAACAATATTTGTGATAAAACATGTAGAAATGTAAGTTATTATTTGATTGAAGTCGCAGGAATATAAAAACAAATGCAGATTCCATTCAAATAGTCATTTTTAATCATACAAAAATAATCATGTAGAAATTATGTCTTGTGTGGGTATGTGCATACAATAATAAAACACTCACAATATACTTCGGGGACAGTACTTCATCAAACTCCTGTCCGACTTTGAAAGAGACTTGTTTGTTCTCATTGGGAGCATTGGCGAACAAAGTATAAGTGTCACCACTCTTCTCCAACTTCTGAATGGGTTTGAAGACTTTGAAGCATGCAGCTCGCTCCTTTGGCATACCTGAACATAACCCCGTTACAAATAAAATATTAATTTTACTTATTCATTTCTACATTCCTAATAATATTAAATGGCGATATATTTTGTGGTTACTATATCTATCAATAATAATTACCTTAAATAAATTAATTACGTTTTCGTATGTCACAGTATGTGTCATACAGAAGTTTTATAAATTTATATACTGTGTATCATACTAATTAATATTCCAAGAAACCAGAAAGTGTTGACTATAAAGAAGGGAAAACAAATAGGACTTCATTAAATATTAAGCTAATAACATTTTAAAGATTTTTTAAACATTTTAGAGAAATGGCTTAATCAAAACACATTAATGCAGCTAAAAAAAACTTATGCTACATCTGCTACATATACATGATTAGACAATAACTTATAAGAAATTTTATTGATTTGATGTTTTCTAACAATTATTTTTATATGAATATAGCTTAAATTACACATTGCAATATCTGTTGAATTCTAAAGTTCCTTCAAAAATAACGCAACCGCTTCAGACTACCCGAATCAAAACAGACAAACTAATAAATAAGTTTTAAAGACAAGGTTAAATAAATTTAGTAATAAGTTTGAAATACAAAATAACAAAGGCTAGCTTAATTTTTATATTTATATTGAATATCTAGTAAACATCAATTAGTTAAAAAATTCTGCGCCCAATAAACCTTATTACACAGTTACAGTAATGTTTTGTAAAGCAGAAAATACAATCCAATTCAAATATTGTAATTTCTTACCCAAGCTGTCGATGTAAGCTTCGAAATTTTCATCTTTTTCGTGTGCGTACGACTTACCCAACATAACCATTTTGATTATTTTACTTGCAGTAGATAACAACAAAGCTCAAGTAATGAATAGTGTAACTTGCTGTTGAAGTTCCTTTATATTCAATTTCTTGTAGGTACAATTACAGTACAGTAATAAATTACACTCACTCTTCTTATCTTCCAACTTAAAGATGCGATTCCACAGAGCTAGTAGGGTTATAAAAAACTTGTATATTTGATTAAACTTAGAGATATTTTAATTTCTCATTTTTAATTGATATCTCGTATATATATTAATTAATAATATATTTATATATATAATATTCAAAAATAATTAATAAGCATCGTTCCTCTTAAAACTCGAGTTAAAGAGTAATTTATTTTTAGTTCAATGTATGCAAATATTCGTTTTGAAATATTCACTCAGACTATCTACAAGTGTAATATGCCTATCAACGAAAACGATTATTCATCATCATCATCTTATACAGTTTATTGCTGAACACAACCATCACTTACCAAGAGTACGAATGCGGTTATTATCCAATATATCTTTATTAATTTTAGTGTGGATTAGTTACACTCATCTTTAATCACACAATCTCTAGTTTATAAATTTAACGAAATAATAACACAACAAAAAAAACTAGTAAGCATAAAAAAAACCTCATAGATTTGTCAACAATGCACTGATTTATTTTAGTCAGGAAGTCACGTAATATTTAATACAATATAGTAGTATATAAGAACAAGAACCCGGTGAGTGTACCTACTTCAACAGCATAAGTCAACCTGATCCTTTTTTTTTTTTTTAACGCGGGGGAATCCCTTTACGGACGTTCCGCCGGTGCCCTGGGTGGGCCCGGAGGTGTGTGGGACTCGGCCTGGGCGGCCCCTACCCACTAAACCTACCGCGAAAGCCATCAGCCGCTATGAATGGGATG
>DWLS01007994.1:0-10260 GCA_018246255.1 Pachliopta kotzebuea | reverse complement strand
AAAAAAAAAATCATAACTAATTTGTTTACTTTTTCTATATCATTTATTGAAAATATGTTAATCAGAATATGAATAATTTCTTTGCTTCTTACCTTTTTAATAGCAAGTTTAATATAATCCACTTCAACTCTACCCTGGTTAGAACAGTTAATCTCTATGGGAATTGTTTGCCCAGGACAGTAACCCGACACAGGCAATTTGACAATTGTCTCACTGGAACCACTACTAAAGCAGCAACAGCAGTATGTGTCTTCTATGTCAAACTGCATAGGTTCCTGAAAAAATATTCTTTTCATTTTTCATAACTAATATCTGTATTATTTTGTTGTATAACATCCTATGGGCCTCCGGGACTTAAGATAATATCATTAAATAAAGTTAATATGTCTCTGCTAGTCAAATATGTTACAAAAAGCATGAAAATATATTGGACATCAGAGAATTTTAACTTTATTTTAATAAATTGTAGTCATGCATTTTTGTAAATTTTGACAAACCTTGCAGTATGGGTTAAGATTAAGATCCAACGGAGAAATAACTCGCAGTCGTTTTGTTTTCTCCTGGTCAAGCCTAAATGCTCTGTCAACCACAATTTTGATTTCATAGCGGACATGGCCAAATAATCCCTCAAATGATGATGGACAGTTAATGGGAATAGGACAGTCAAAAGACAGCTCATGTTTGCCTGGTTTCAAGTGATATTCGCCTGAAAAGATTAGTTGTAGCTATTACTTACAATTTCAATCTTACAAAGAGTGAGCGAAACAGTCACTTAAATATTTCTAAATATACATCATATTTATGAAATAAAAATATATTCATTATAGAGACATACCATTTTCGCCGCCTAACAAAAAAACTTTCCTGCTAAAATATTCCTCATAAGAGTTATGGTTTACTGTGTGCGTATAATTCTGATCATGGCGCCTCCGAGTTTCTGTTGTAGTCCAGTGAACATGACAAAAACCTTTTATATTGACAAACATACCTAGAATAATAAATCAAATTTATGAATTAATTTATCCTTACTACATCAATTAAAAGTGATGAAAGCGAAGATAATTAAAAACGACATTATCTGTCAGATAAGCAAGACCAGCAAGAGATGAAATCATTTAAAAATATTTAATAATATTTTGTTTACTCCAATATTTGAAAATTGTAAACCACTTATTTCTAGTAATAAAACTACCAAATAATTATCTGACGAATAGAAATATATAAAGACAACAAAAAGATCGAGAGCTTCATTTACCCCGAAAAGTTTTGACCTTGTCTTGTTCGAATACCAATTTGCCGAAAATAGTTTGACCCGCTAAGTATGTTTCATTTTCACTATTTAAAATTATAATACCATCATCGAACCCCATTATAAATTTTACGTGGTATTAAATGAAAACAGTTAAAGTAAAAATGAGAAATGTAAAAATTAATTTTAAAATCAAGGAGTGTACTACTAACTAGTTACCACTTGTCACTGACAGTTGTTATAATATCTGTTTCAAAAAAATCACTGATATTTAATGCTTAATGTAACAGATATTAGCAGTCAATAATTATTATTATAATAATAATAATAATAATTATTGAAGTGCTTTTATTTTTTTTCTTTTTGAGCCTAACATAAAATGTTCTACATCTACCCTGAATTGGTGTGCAGGTGGTATATATTTATTTTTTATTTATATTTGCCGAAAAACAATAGAGAACAAATACTTTAACTGTCTTCACGTTCTCATGGGCCGGCTTATTACACCGTCAAGTATCGTTTAGCATTTAGTAGTATCTTTAAATGTCAAGGCAATACTTAGTATTTCATCAAAATATTTTTTGTACATTTAAAGAATAGAGTTATACAATTGTAAGAGATTGCATGATTTATTTTATAATAATCTTCAAGTAGAGTAAACTTATGAAATTTTCCATCTAGTTCAAAAAACTGGGATTTTAATTCGTTTTTAATACTGACATTTTATTAGACATTGTAGCACCAAGTCAGATTTTATTGTATTTTTCCTTTAATCTACCTAATACATTGTGCGCGAAGCAAATAGTTTTGATGTCAATATAGCTAACATTTTTTCGCCAAAAAATTTGATATTATTAAATAGATTTAATAACAATTTTACTAAATTTGGATAATTTTTGGAATTTATGCAGAATATACTTTAGGTAATGTATTCTAGAATTATATTTAATTTTTAATTTTTAGTGTTCCTTTAAGCACCAGAAAGTATTTTAAAACATGGTTTCTGGGGTTAGTATTTAAAAAAGATATATCAAGTAGACTAAAGATAAAGTTAGCCAGTACAACTGGTACCTAGTGCAGAATCGCTCGCATATTTCATTCATAAATCATTCGTTGCTTGAAGGAGGATTGTTTATCTGTATCAGAGCACGCTACTGTTTATTGTCATTCAAACTGCCGTTCCGAGCAGATGTGCTTACGTACAACAATGCGGCAATTCCGCGTTGTTTGAATTTGTCAACTTTCCCCCATTTTTTTGACTGAAAACTTCAATAAAATTTACAGCGAAAGTAATTAGAATTATTTTCATTGAAATTTGGCGCAAAATCTAATGAAGTTTTAAAGTTTTATTTAAATATTATTTAAAATCAAATATAATCGAACAAATTGTCAGAGGCCGTACTGAGAATTATGTATTGATTATTTTATTGATAAAACGTGAGTTTTAAAAGAACGTTGCAATCATGGGATCACCACAAAAAGATATAGAATTAAGCCCAGTGAAATCTGATGCGAACCAATCTAAACCTCTTGTGCCTTCTGAGAAATTCAATGCGCCGGTAAATGATGAGGAGGATGTGATTATCGGTAGATTTCGGAAGATAAGTTCCGCCAAGTCCATGGCAGCAACTAATGGGAACATACAGTATCCCTCAGATAGTGGGAAGAATGAAGATGTCGAAGCAGGCCTGCATTTTAAAAAGGAGAGTGGTGAGAAAGATAAGTTGCTGTCCAATTCTGCTAACGAAAAAGCGGTTTCCTTACATCCTAAGTCTCCAGTGACGAAGAGTAGTTTCCGGGACGTGGAAAAACCGTCGCGGTTCAGGGACCATCCATCTGCTACGAGGTTTAAGGTAAAGTTATGCCCCTTTGCATAATTTTTAATTTGGTTGATTTTTGTTCAATGAAGTGATGAGACAAGTAAGACATTGGTATATGATGGTATACACAGTATCTTAATTAGCACTATGTTATGGGAAGTCATCACTTCCTATCAACTGAATTAATCCTTTTGCGCCCGTCAGCATCTGACCTAAGAAATGAAGTGTTATTACGTAGGTAATTCACTGGCTACAACTCCCTTCAAATCGTAATTCATTAATTTCTGGACACTACGGTTTGGTGGTAGAAATGGGAGCTCCAGTGGTATCTAGTTAGTTGGTGCCTAGCAGCAGTGACCTACCACCAGAAATATCTCTATCCCAAATTAAAATAGCACAAAAATTTACTTTTCTTATATCAATGAAAAATAATAGTAGTGATTTTTTTTGATATATTGTATCAAGTGATACTAAGCATGATTAAATAATTAGTTATTATGTATGATAGTAGATTGTGTATGCTGTCTAAAAAAGCCTAATATCAAAGTCATCTATATGCAACCCCAGAACCAAATTATAGACTTTTGTGTCACAATGCAATGAGTTAACACATGTAGGCAATTATACAACATATAAAAATTGTGGTAATTTTATTATTTATCAGCACATTAATATAAGAATTAACAGCTCTTTCTGACGCATGAAGGATGAAACATATGTTTTGTTGATAAAGTTTGACATTAATTGGTATTACATATTTATTCACATGCCTGTTATGTTTATAATGGACATTATAATCACTTGACATTGTTTATATATATTTATGCTTAATATATATATTAAATGTTGATTTTGATAAATGCATCTGTAATTTTCATTAAATGACGTGATTGTGATTTAATTACATTATGTTCATTTAAAAGCTTCAATTGTCTGCGCCTGTGATATGTCACAACGGAAGTTGTTACCTAAGTTGTCATGATGAAGGTCACACCGTTTTATTGTCAGATTATATTTATACAATGAACTAGTTACACAATTATGGTGTGGTGAGTAGTTAGTGTACCATAATGCATTTATGTTTAAATTTTTTTAATTATTCTTTGTAACATATCTAAAGGTAGTATTTATTATCAGTTTTAATGGTAAATACTTTATGAATAAAAATTATTACAATTTTTCTCTATTTATGTATGTATACAGACAAGCTGTCCCTAACAGATATTCTGCTGCTGATTTACCCATATTTAAAAATTATTTATTGCCTTTAAGATCCAACAGCAAAGTGGTTAAAATGTTGAAATTTCATTTGTTCATATTTCATCCGATTTGACTATGCCTGATTATATGTTACCTATTTGCTCTCGAAGACAATAAAAATCTTTATGAAAAATATTTACAGACTTTTTAGAGATAAGGAAATGGGTAAGAAAGAGCATATAAGTTAAGCAGATAATAATTTCAACATCTTTTACTCAGTTTTATTTAATTCTTAAAATTTGTGTAAATAGTAATCATGGTATAATTAGAAGATGCAAAGGGCTGTAAGGGTCCCACACAACAGTTCATGGGACCCAAGCCAACCTCACCTGCTTGTGGTGTACCCTGTTAATCAAAATATGAGATTCTGGTTTCCCACCAATCGGAATTGGGCCAACATGGTAGGAGATGGGTTAAATCCCATCGTTGGGGGAGGCCAATGTCCAACAGTGGATGTCTATTGGCTGATGATGATGATGGGACTTACATCAAGTCATTGTTGTCGACGGTTTCTATGAATCCTTAAAACATACGAAAGCAATCGTAAATGTATTGTAAATAAATGATGAACTTCAATTTCTTCAGACCAGTCCTCTATACGTGATGAAGTAGCTGTCTGAGGTATATATCTCAGGTCCAGCTTGAACGGAATCTACAGATCCGTTAATACACGATTTTTTTCGACTACGCAACGAGAGGAGCAAAGCGTTCACCTGATGGTAAGTGATACGCTTGCCTATAACATGGCGCTAGTTAAGATGGCATACACATCACCACATTGCGCTCATCGTTTTAGACATTTGTTAAGTCTTGTTACCTCGGTAATTTCACTAGCATACAGCACCCTTCAAGCCGAAACACAGTAATGTTTGTATAGTACTACTTGGCGGTAGAAATAGGAGCTGCGGTGATACCTTTTTTTGTCGCAGGGGAAATCTTCAAAAGATACCCATAGTGGAAATCAGGGTTATGTGGGATTTATACCCACTAAAACCCCCTCGGTAGTAATCCTCAGTCCATTGCGGAAGGCCCAACGATATCCTAAGAAACCTTTCGACGAGCTGTCGTGGTACCTACCTATACGGTCTCCGGAAACGGAGATCTCCCACCAGTTACAATTTTAGGCAACTTCTTCAATTTGGTCTGTCTGTAGCATTTATTGGGAATATACGTTTATTGAAGTAGTTACGAGTAACTCATTACCTCGTAGGTATGTGTGAGCTGAATCAACTTCCGTTGCCGGAACACGAGTTAGCTGTACGCACAGTCGGCATCAACAAAGGTAGTGACGTCATAAGACAACCCTTAGGAAGTCCAGGGTGAGCACCAACTCTATTATGGAAGATTGGTTAATGCTTCCAAATATATTGAGTCAATTCATGGCGCTGTGGATAAGATTTGTCTTCATCGTCATGATTTCAATCGATAGAAGTCCACTGGCATTGGTCCATTGTAAAATATTCCCCAAAATACGATCTTGTGTTTTTATATTTATATAAATGGTTTCACTTAATGTTGTGGGTAAGGGTCTGTTTTTAATAGTTATATTTTATTTATCACTTATTATTTTCTCCATTCCTTTTCCCATTCACATTCACTTTATCTCCTCTTTCATTACACAAGTTTTCCATCTGTCATTCCTTAACTTCATGTCTTTTTATTCTTTTCCAGACATCGTCTCTCAGACGTTTAGCCGCATTTTTTCCTTTTTAATTTTCACTATTTATCTTTACTTCCATGTCTACATTTGTCTCATACTTCTTTTATGTAAATTACTATCTTGTTTTATTTTGTTCTTTTACCCTTTTAACTACCTCTTGACTATTTCAAAAATATGCGGTGACATTCGTTCTCATCTTATGCTGTTTGGATGCATTGGCTCCCAGCTATATCTTTAATATCGTCTGTCCACGTGGTTGAAGGTCTGCCAACGCTGAGTTCTCTAGTGTGGCTCGTCATTCCTGCACTTTGAATCCCCAACATCCATCGGTTCTTTGAACTATGTGTCCTGCCATTGCAGCTTAATTTTCCCGACACGTATGCTATGTCGGTAACCTTAATTCTGCGAATCTCCTCATTTCTGATCTGATCACGCAGAAATACTCCAAGCATTGCCCTCTCCATCGCTCTCTGTGAGACTTGTCTTGTAACATTGAAATTCCTTAGTTTGATTTAAATAGATTCAGTAAGAGCAGTCTTATTGTCACTTAAATTATTTGAGATTTTTTTTTAATATTTCCTAGGTACTAAAGATTGGTATCCTTTCAATGGCTGGTCAAGTTCGATGAATTTTTTTCTTACCTTACACTTCTGCTCCTAATAGTAAGTTAATTGCATTTTCCGATCTGTATGCAAATATCTGAATTTACTTATTATTAGTTACTTATTATCAGGTGAATGTCACAATAGTTTTATCAACAACAACATAGGACGGACGTTCACTTTTCATCATTTTCATATAGTTTTATGATAAAATATAAAAAATCATCACCATCACGCGCAGGTAAATGCCCATAGATTTTTCCAGAGATTTCCACTTCAATCACTCCTGATCTGTCCCGACCTTCACCAGATCAACAGTCTAATAATATATATGTAGTATTATATGTTAGTTAATACTACATATATAGCGATGATACCATATGAAATACCATTTAATTAATCCGTTGTTAATAAATAAAAACAATTGCTAATAACATACGTTAATGGAAGCTTTACAGGGTTTGTAATGAAGGTAGCTCGTCATGCAGTTATCGGTTCTAGTGCTCATTTAATAGCGCCTCTAAACGTCTGGCAGGGTCAGGTATCCACTCCTCGCGCAGGTCATCCATTATCTCATGTCATGAACTTCGAATAAATATTATCGTTATGATTCCTCTGCTTATCGGTCTAAACTTTTCCTGTCCATTGGAGAACTGATTTAATTTTTATCTTTTTCTGTTATTTAGTATTTTTATACTACTAAGGTGGTAAACAAGTATACGGTCTGCCTGATGGTAAGCAGTTACCGTAGCCTTTAGACCGGACTTCCCCAAACTTTTCCGTGTTCGGTAGACCCCCTACTTACCTGATGTTGATTTCCTGTAAATTTCTAACTGTAGTCAAGTTCAGTGTTAAAAACTTAAAGTAAAACACACATGTTAATTTATACATTTATTAATGGAATTTAAATTAAAACTACTCAAAATAAAATTTTGTGTCTGTTATGCAAAATATAGGTAACATTAAATAAACTATAAATAAAATAACATAAGCAATTAGTCAATAGTTTAAGTGAGAAGGATGTGTTGAGATCCACTATAGTGGACACTCATTTTCATTTCATGGACCCCCAAATTTTTTTTCGCTGACGTAGACCCCATGCAGGTTGTCATAGACCCCTAGGGGTCGATATAGGCTACTTTGGGAATCACTGCTTTAGACGCCTGCAGTATCAGAGGTACCAGTCGTTGCCGACCTCCGAAGAACCTTATCACGTACTTTTTCAAGAACTCCATTTTGTAGATCCCTGGAAAAACCTCGATAGGGAATTCATTCTATAACTTGATGGTTCGTTGGAGAAATTTAATTGAAACCAGTTCTTATAGTTCATGTTCTGTATATATTTTTTTAGATATAGTAAGCAAACGATTAAACAGTACTGTCTTAGAAGGCGACATTTAGACTACTTTACTAGAAAAGTTTTCGGGTCTATTGAGTCAGGGGCCCGCGACAAGTATGAAATGGTCTCGTATTTTGTCGTAGTACACTATGGGTTTAAGTTGGTAACAGCTTTCCTTGAGATGTGCTCAGCAGTAGTGTAGAAGGCACTGGTGAGTTCTATGAAAAAACCCGGGGTTCTGTGATGCATTGAGGATATTGTAGTGGGTATATATTCTACATAACCCTATCTTCCCCCCAGAAACAGAGTATCATTTGAAACTTCACATCTGTTGTGATGTTTATTTATATATTAATGTTCAATGAAATTAATTTAAATACATTGCATTGGACACGTGTACGCGCCGCGGCCTTGGCATTGCGGTAGATAAGCAGCGAACACTGTCTGCTCGCTCTGACCGAAACCTTTACAACCAAACAATATTTATTTCAATATTAATAAATGAATATAGAAGTCATTAATATACGTCATTCTTCTTCTTCTTTGTCTTTTCCCTCGTTAGATGGGGTCGGTTTTCCTTATCTTTTTGCGCGAGAACAATCTGTCCTAAGTTGTCGGGTCAGGCAATTGGGACTTCTTAACTATATTGACCATACTAGTCCACCAGGTCAAGGGGAGCGGCCCTTTTCCTCGCTTGTTTTCTGGGTTCATTAATATACCTCATTAATATTCATAAATACAGATACTATATTCGCAGTAGTATTCACTGTTTCTTCGATCTAACATAAATTTTGTGGACGGATCGGCCTTTCCTTACTTGTCCATGAATTTTGTAAATATGTCTACAACAAATATATATTAAAAAGGATGTTAATGTCTAAATCAAATTATAAATTATCGTTGCTAAATATTATCCAAAACCATGATTTTTTTTTATTTTTAATTATATTATAGAGCTCATAGAGACGCAAGTGAGTTAGAGCTTTCGATGAAATGTTCCTAATGATCTGACATGTTCCAAGACTAAAAACATTGGGGATACAGTATTTTCTTTTTATTTATGTTAAAATGGATTACAGAAACAAATCACATGATTTGGTTTGTACGTCAGTACCTGAAATTACTGAGGTAAAGATACTTAACCGGTAACCGGGTAGGTACCACTGCAGCTTCTGTTTCTGCCGAAACAGTTCTGTGCAAACATGACTGTTCCGGTTTGAAGGGTGCTGTACGCTTGTGAAATTACTGGGGTAACCACACTTAATACCTTACGTCTCAAAGCGAGCGCAATGTAGTCCTGTGTATACCATCTTAACCATTATGGGCAAGCATGTAGCTTACCATCAGATGAATGCCTCGGAAGTTTCACATAGAAGTCTCACTGCGTTGAATAAAAAAAAACTTTGGAAGTAATAATTTTCTTAACAAATACAAGGAAAAGGTATATGAGCTCCTTATTTCGTCGTTGTGTCTCCTGTATCCTTGTGTTTTTAGAGATTTTTTTTATCATTACTCTAATTACCCGTGATAGCTTAGTGGTTTGAACGCCGGCTTTCCACTCTGAAAGTATCGGATTCGAATCAAGTCTGCACCATTGAATTTTTTAAGTTATATGCAATTAGTATAACACCAACTAATACCACGCGCTCTGACGGTGAAAAAGAATATGTTGAGCAAACATGTATATCTATGTGACCATCCGCAGTCGGACTGCTATGTGGAATGGAGAAGGCAATGCCAACACCACTACATTATAACTGACAAGGAAGTCGTTGATTCACTACACATGATGACCACGACCCTTAGACATGAGGAAATACGACTTAGAAGAAGAAACCCGAATCTCTGACCTACGCCGTTAAGTTGTTGTAAGTCGTGATACTCATTCGAAGTCCGTCCACTAGCGATTTCTCGGAATGTTGTGCGATTAGTTGTTATTCCGGTATAACTGATTGATCTGTAGGACTTTTCCGCATATAATATATTCCGAAGGCCAGCCTTGTACCGGTTAGCACTCGTAGCAATTTATATGTGCCGATAAATCAATTATATGCGGTTTTTATTTATTCGACGAAACTAGCAAGGCGTTCACCCAACGATACCTACACGCTTGCCTATAACGCGACGCTGGTTAAAATATTATACATAGCACCACAATGGAAACTCATGGTAAGGCATAAAGTTTTAAGTCTTGTTACTCCAGTAATTTCACTAGCATACAGCAACCTTCAAACCGGAAAACAGTATCTGTAAGTTATTCTGGCACAGTCATTTGTAGCACTAGAAATAGATGCCGATAGAATCTATCTAGACTGTCTCTGGCAACAGAG
>DWLS01007993.1:0-10261 GCA_018246255.1 Pachliopta kotzebuea | reverse complement strand
AAAAAAAAAAAAAAAAAAACAAATTATACACCCCAAAAACCCCCCCCCCCCACCCCCCAAAAAAAAAAAAACCCCTAAAAAAAAAAAAAAAAAAAAAAAAAAAAAAAAAAAAAAAACATGGAGGTAACCGGTTTTGTTCCAGGACCACATGGTGCGGATTTAGGTTAGACAGGTAGTTTTTCAAAATCGCCTAACCAGCTACCACACTTATATTGTAAATCCACTGCCATAATTCTGTAGCTATAATCCTGCTGTTAACATATGAGAGATATAATGTTTACTTTGTACTATATTGTTTACTGGTGGTAGGTCTCTATTGTCGGAGACCGACTGGATAAGTACCTCCACAGCTCCTCTTTTTACCGCCAAATAGTAACGTGCAAACATTACTATGCTCTGGTTTGAAGATTGCTTGAACCTTGACAGACTTGTCAAGTCTCCTTAAGACTTGAGGAGTTAAGATTTCGAGAAGTTGGTGGCGCGGCTAGTTCTCTGCACGCTCCTGCGCCGCACTCGTCTTATGCTCCTGCTACATGTACCAACTTGTTCGGCAAATTGTGGAATTAACTCGCCAGTGATAAGAATGCCACGATTGTATAATACAGAATTTGCTGATGCAGATTTATTATTTTTCAAAACAAAATCTGCATTCAAAAAATACATTGCTAGAGCTATACTTGACAAAACTGACCACTAATTAACTAACCACCATATACTAACGACTAAAGGCTAAACAAAATGCTACTATTTACTTTTTGTTAGATTTTCCACATTTACTTTTCTTCTTTTTGTTTCCCCATTTACTTTCTTCGTTTGTAGTTCTTCACTAATTGATATCAAAATTTTTTATTAATGTTATATGTCTGCTCATACCAACTTTTATTAAGTTATGGTGGAATCATCTAATTAGTTTTACCTCTTAATGTATTTAAAGAAATTATTTTATATTGTCTATGGTGTTGGTTTTCTGATTAAATAAAATAAAAAATCAAAAGACACCGCTTCCAAGGCGACGAGCGCAATGTGATGCTGTGTACAACATTTTAAACAGCAACCACGTTGTTATAAGCAAGCGTATCACTTACTACCAGGTGAATGCCTTGCTAGTCTCGTCGGCTAGCCAAATAAAAAAGGATATATTCTGATGTTCTCTTCATCATCCAAGGCTTCATTATCACAAGTCCGTGTGTAATAAAGTTCAAGTGTTAGTCTTTTCTATCTAAAATAATGAATAAATAAAAAAAGACTGCAATATATGACATTCTCGTATCTATCTTATTAAAAGAGTATGGCCTTTATTTTTTAAGTAACATAAACCAGTTTTTTTTTTTTTGGCGTCCATCACCTTAACTTTGACATTGAAATTTTTAAATGATTTTTTTGAATAATCGATATCTATAAAGAAGTCACTGAACTCAGCGTAATTTTATTATTTTTTTATTAAAATAAGACGGCAAATGTCTCGGTATGTGTACCGGTTTTGGCAGACGGTGGTCTATAAAGTTTTTTCGCTCTTTTTTCCACTCTGAAACCGTTTTAATGTACTCATTTTAATTCTCTCTACCTGTAATCTATAACAATACTTGATATAAAATCAGCTGTATAAGTAATTTTAGTCATTACAACTTAAACTATATGTACATAACTAACGGCTAATCCTTATTGCCGGTATGGCGCAGCATAAATACTTTTGGATTCCTAACAAAAGGGTATTTTTATTATTAATAATTATTATCCGATAAATGTAAACAATCATCCTATTACAATTTTGAGTAATTAGTGAATTTTACAACTAAAAATAAAAAGCGATAATATAAGCACGTTAAGTATTTTTGTAATATTTTAATTTGCATTAGTAAAAATATAGGTTAATACCCAATAAATAAGAAAGTTAAATATCGGCTAAAGATTAATGCGCTTAGACCCTGGCCATGACAAGTTTAACCTCTGCTAATTCAATGCCAAGCGCCGGCCCAGTCTGTGACCCAGTTAAGGTTAACTTAAGGCGGTACCACACTATTCTATTAGTTGAGACTTCTTTATTTTACAATCTTAAATAGCTATAAAAATTAACTTAATTTATTTTAAAAAAATATTTAAAATTATGTAAAAATATTATCATCATCATCAGCCGATAGACGTCCACTGCTGGACTTAGGCCTCCCCCAATAATGACGCAATTTGGACCGTCTCCAACCACGCTGATCCAATGCGGATTGATGGAGAGCCAAAGCCTGGTTAGTTGATTAGCAGGGAGCCCCACGAGCAGGTGAGGTTGGTTTAGCACCCGTGAGTTGTTGTGTGGGACCTCTTACACCCCTTTGTAAAAAAAATTGAGTCTGCTATATATACCGTAACAATAATCAATTGAATTTTAATTGTACCATGACTGGTTTAATCCAGTTATAAATAATATGCAGTATTCATGAAAGAAAAATTTAAATTTCCAATATCACCTGTGAATATCTTTGCTAATTAAGGCAGCGCATAAATAATGTTTTCATTGACGCTGATTTTTTCCAGTTTTACACCTTTTTTGATATAATATAGTTGAGCTGTTGACATTTCACTTGAACTTTGACTGCTCTTTTTAATTTGATATTTGTTTTTAAGAACTAATAAAATCAATGGTTTCTTTATGTCGTATTAGTCCTGTGCGCGGTTTTATTCGTGATACTTAATAATACAACTAACAAACCTTCGTATTTAATTTCTTTTAAGATGTCTAAATGGTCTAATCTTCCCAGAGACCATCTTACTGAGTACCACCACAGTTCCTATTGTAGCAGACAAACAGTACCGTATTTTATTTTGAATGTAGTTCTATGCTAGAGAAAATATATGACACAACATGTTAAGTCTCAAGAGTACGAGAGCAATGTAGTGTTATGTATACCATTTTAATTTGCGTCACTTTTTTGTGCGCAAGCGTATCACTTACCATCAAATGAACTGTTTGCAAGACTCTTGGCTTCGTGGAATAAAAAAGGGCCGAAGAGTAAATTACATGAGAAGTCTGTCTCTATTATTAACACCTTTGTGAAATATTTATGCGCGCATATAACCTCCACCATATTGTGCTTTGAGATATCACTTTTAAAACCTCGTTAACTCAATAATTTTATTAGCTACGTTCCCCTTCAAACTTGAACATGATAATATCGTAACTTATCTAGCCAGTCCCCGCCAACAGAAACTTATCGCCAACAAAAGCTCAATATAGTTATACTAGATCATTTTATTTTATCCCAACAAACGAAACTTCTGTGAATATATCATCTAAATTTAAAGGCATAAGTGGTTATTTAGTAATCGATCTTTGAAGTTCATAATTATTTATACTATTACTTGTTTACTTATACGTTGACAATGCATAGTCGTATATCTTTCTCAGCCACATAATCGATTCTGTCATCGCTGCCGCTCATAATTTAATTATTTTTGAAAAAATATGAATATTTCAAGTGGTACTTGTACTATATTAACACGTGAATTACTTTCTTTTCACAGTATATTGAGAAGTTCATAAACGAATCGGAGCACGGTGTTATCTTGCTGAGCTTCGGTTCGCTGATCAAAACTGCAACCATACCTAAGTACAAAGAGGACATCATAGTGAATACACTCTCCAAACTTAAGCAGAGAGTTATTTGGAAATACGAGAACAGCGGAGACGAGGGCACCCTCACCGGAAATATTCTGAGAGTAAAATGGCTACCGCAATATGAACTACTACGTAAGTTATTCTTATGTAACTTTCAGGTTTATATACTTTATTTAAGATTTGTTAATCTGAATTTAAGCCAAAGGTACTATATTCATAAGAGTAATAAATTCAGTGTAAAAGTTTAGAGAGGCCTTGTCTTATTCTTACATCATTGTAAACGGGAAAGATTTTGCCTTGAGTGTACTGTACTTATTGCAAAAACTCAGTGTTTACAGCTAATCTGAGAGGAAAAACTTTTCCTGGTTCGCCTTCGAGGCTATGTGAAATAAAGCATGGATGATGGCATGATTGGTTCTAATCCACAATTGGTTTTGAATGAACCAAAGTCAAGCACAGCGCGAGATTTTTTAAGCATTGACTTCGCCTCTATTATTGTCTTTTATTGATTTAGGCTTTTACATAAAAGAATAAAAAGTACTGTATTATTTATTAATTTGTTAAGTCAGAAAAACATAACATAATATAAATATGAAAAAAAAGTTGAAAAAGTGCGCCAAGAATGTAAAGATAAATCATTCATTTGTTAATTGTTACCTCTTAGCATAACTATTAAACGATCAAGTTGCGTCTTAACTAGTCCGTGCGGCGTGTAATTAAATATACAACATTAATCTTTACTGCACATAAAAAAAATTAAATATGAATAGATGAATAATAATAATGTTTATCTATTTATAAATACAGAAATACTATCAGTACTTTAATTGCAATCACAGCTGCTTATTGCTGAAAGCCTCTTCTAGATAACCATGGTATTGACAGAAATATTACATTAAACTGTAAAAAGTACGGATAAATAAATGGAATATATTTAAATATAAATAACATCAATATGTACAACCAATATATACATGCAATTAAGATTTAACGTCTATGTGATGGATGTATAGTTTTTTATCGATCCCATAATTTTTGTTTATTTTATACGATGTCCTATTTTAATCGTCTTTTGTGGTTTGTACTGAACCATATAATATGACTGATTTAAATTGTGAAAAACGTTTTTTCAATCTTCGAACCTTTACAAGCATTTGACTGTGACAGGGCAGATGTTAACCACTACTTAATGTTTTTGATATTCATTAAGCTAATGATATCAATCATAATAATGACATGCGTTGCTGGACTGTTTCCTGACACTGCACCAAACATCTAAATTCTAACCAGCCACTATCGTGTTATGAGCAATAAACAGTTTTTATAAAAATCTGTTTAAATATCTGCTTTACATGGTTAATCGTACATAATTTCATCGGTACAATCTATATACATAACTTAAACTAAATTTCCCCCGGCTCGGACCCATAGACTGGACATGAATATATTTAATCGCGCAACCCAAATAAAATCATTGAATTGTCATCTTCAGCGCTAACATTAATTAATTAAATATTCTCTATTTCCACAGAGCATAAAAAAATTGTGGCGTTCATAGCACACGGAGGACTCTTAGGCATGACGGAGGCGATCTCAGCCGGGAAACCTATGGTGGTAATACCATTCTTTGGTGACCAGCCCGCCAACGCCGCTGCCGCCTCCGCAGTTGGATTCGCGAAGGTCGTGCCATACTTTGAACTTAGCGAGAAGGCGCTATCTGAAGCACTTGCATCTGTATTAACCGCTGAGTAAGTAGTTTTTAACCATTTAAAATAAAAAAAGCATTTTAAGGGAAAAACACTTAAATTTAACGTCCACTAAAAAACCTGGAAAAAACTTTTTATATTTATAATGTTTTTTTTATTTTCAGAACAAGACTACACGCACGTCGTATTTCAAGCATCTGGCGGGACAGGCAAGCAGATCCTCTAGAAACTGCCGTGTATTGGACAGAAAGAGTTATTCGATGGGGTAACTCTGCTCCACTCCACTCGGCGGCGAGAGACATGCCGTTATATCAAGTGGCATTACTGGACGTCATTGCTGCATTTCTGGTCGCCATTATAATTCTAGTAACATTGTCATGGTATTCACTGTCTATGGTCTTCCGGCTCTTATTCGGTAAAGAAAGTAAATTAAAAATGCACTAGTGCTTTGTAAAATATTTTAAGGGGGCATTAAATGACGTTATTTTTAAACTTCACAGGCGTTACTATATCATGATGTTTATTTAAATGCCGAATTATGAATAAGGAATAAATGTTTTGTTGATATAAATAAACAAATCAATGAACCTTAAGTTTGTTATTAATAGTAATATTATGACAAAGAATCTATGGAGTTCATCAAAGAACTTATTCCTTTTTCTAACCAAAGCCATGGATTTTATTCGCTTACATTTTTTGCGAATTTTATGTATCAATATTTATACCCTTATATAATAAACGTAGCGTTGTTAATCATTGTTGTTAATTGTAATTTTTGTAAATCTTTGCAAATTTAATTTATGTACATATATACCTCACTAATTGACTTTAATAATTCACAAAATATTATGAAAGTAATGAAATCAAAAAACACAGCAGAGAATATAATTGTTCTGAAAAGCTACAGCACAGAATTAACGTTTTTCCTTTTCATTTATAAATAATGTGATGTTAAAATAAATAACCTATATAACAAGAAAAAGGTTAAAATTTTAAATAATCAGGTGTTAAAATTTCCTTTTGTATTAGTAATTTGAACGTTTTATTCTTCAGTACATTTGTAATTTCGAAAGAGAACAAATAATCAGTGACTATATTCTCAAGACTGAAGGTGATACAATTTTGCTCAGCAAGTAATTAAAATTAACCTACTGATTTTCTTGCCTTTCCTAAGAACCACGTTTAAAATTAAGACAATCTGTACGTTTACTCGTTTGATATGAAATGTTTGTGATAGTTATGTTTTGAATATATTATTATAATAAAAATAGTATTTTCTCTTTTTTGCCCTAATGATATAAACAAATTCAATATTACAAAAACCCCAAATATTATAACACATTTCATTTGTTCCCAGCTATTGCACCTGTATTAATAGCTTTCATTTTAATTTGTTAAAATACGCACTTTATGCTTTGAGCGCTCCATTTGTCAATTGAGTCAAGCTAGTGAAAGTATACCCGACGATAAACAAAATAAAATTTTTATAGAAATGCAATTTTCACATATATAAAGACCCAGAGATTATTTTGATTACCCAATATTACGAATTCATAAATAAAACCAAAATAAATGAATACATGGTTAAAACCATTCTTTATTTGTGATGATATTGGATTGATGAATAAGTGAATATAAAAACAAGGTAAAGGATATCTTCTCACAAACTAGGTTAGCGAAGTATGGGTTCATAGATATCTCATATACTCTATTATTGTACTAATCTTCTTAGAACAGGCCACTTTATTTTCCATATAGTACAAAGTTCTACTACACTTGCATTTCAACATCCTCGTGATTCAATAAATATTTTAATAAATATCTATATGTAGTCAAGCAAATAACAAATATTCTTCAAGGAAATTAACTTTTAACCCATATTTCTTAAATATTATATTTCATCATAAATTACTGTTTTTGATGATGAATCTGATTTGATAATGATAAATTAATGACATAAAATTCCTTTTTTTTTAACTCTCGATTATACAAATTTACAACAATAATTTAGAATGAAGCATGTAAAAGCAACAAAAGTCAATGATTATATGAGATCAATAAGCCAGATAATTTGCCGAATTTATGATATTTACAAAGCTAGATCATTTTCAACCTTCTTAATTTTCAACGGCAAAATGTTTACCATCTCTTGACACAGCCTAAATTCCTCATGCATCATAGTAGCAGCTTCTTCATCATTTTTACATATATCAACAACTGATTGGTAGGCATCAAAGCTCTTCTGCAGGTTACTTAATTGCATTCTTTTATCAACTGCAATCCTCTTCATACTGATTCTACCAATAAAGGCATAGGCGTTTATAACAGGCCTGATTAAATCATATTCTAATTTAAATGGCATCTTTCCATTTTTATCTTTAACAGAATTTAAAAAGTTTTCATAGTGTTCAAATGATTTCTCACATAACATGTTAATTTTCTTCAATGCATGAGGAGTGGGTTTCTCTGTACTTTTGTTTAAAATGTCCAATTTAATGTTCAATATGTCCAGATACACTTCTCCTAACTCATACCATAGTTGTCTACAAAATTGTAAATAGTATGTTGGATTAACTTCTTTAACAAGATCTTCTAGCATGTCTATACGTCGCTTAAGCATTTTTGCTCTCCTTGCATCATCCTCTTCAAAAAAGGAAAGGTAAGCATATGATGTGGAACTGTCTTGTATGAGTTCAATGTAGTCTGAGGCCAGCGAATCCAATCTATAGTACTCTTTCGCTTTGTTTAACCAACTCTGACAGTTTAAGAAGACTTCCCGTGCATCCTCATACATAAGTAAATATTTATCAGTAATTTTATTTTCATATTTTGAGACATCTAAATCTGGAAAGATGAGATTTTTCAAATCTCCTCCGCAGATATTTTCACTGTCTTCCAATTGCAAATTTGATAAATCTGAAATAATACTTATAATTAATTAAGGAAGTAATTAATTTTTTTTTTGTTTATCAAAAAATTAAAGCATTTGATTAACAAAAATACTCTAGATCTGAAAATCAAAGAGTCAAATTTTGCAATACTTTTGGCAACTTGAAATATTTTTTATTTGACAAGGCGAAAAGACAAGCCAGGCCTGATAGCAAATTATACACTAGCCTCAAGGTTGCGCTGGTTAAAACGGTATACACAGCACCACATTGCATTTGTCGCTTTTTGACAAGGGTGTAAAGTCTCATTACCCTAGTAATTTTACTAGCTTACAAAACAGTCTGCACAGTATTACAGTAATGTTGACACACTCTGCTGTATGAGCTGGTATAAGAGCTGCAGTGTTACCTGCCCAGACGACCTCCGGTCAAGGAGACCTGACACTGGATAAAAAAGTAGATAACCAAAATAGTTATTAGCTGAATATGTTTTTATTTATAACAATAAATTTATTACTAATGTGATTAAATGAACACTAAAACATACATTCAACAATTATATATTGTTGAAACTTACAACTTTATTAATTCTCATACTTATGGCACAAATAGGATGTTCAATTCATAATATATGCTATCCATTGGGAGATATCCATTAAAATATATTATTAGTGTCTCAAGAACACATTCCCAATGTAAATTAACAAAAAGAAATTTAGATTAAAGAGAGGAACATTACCACTCACCAGTAATAGCATTGCTTAATCTCTCTTCGTCACTCATCAGTCTTGCCTTTGATGCGGACATGAGCATCATACAATATTTAGCCCAGCATCGAGCCACATCAGCAGATCTATGTTTAAATGTCTCTATTTTCGCTAAATATACTTCACTTTCAGTCTCAGAAGACTGTAGGCTTTGTTCATATTGCTCTAATATAGTAGATGCTGCAGCTAAATGATGCCTTGATTGAAAGAAGCCTTTGTTTTGTGCAAAAAATTGAGACAATGTTGCTGAATTTAAAGCCCAGTCTATGGGATCATAATCAGAGTACTGTAACTGCCTTCGTAATGTAATGTGACAAAAAATTGCCGATTTCAAATTGTCTTTAAGTGAACCAAACACTTGTGCAAGATAATACAAAGTTAATGTATGTGCTTTTTCAAACAGCAAGAAATCATCAACTGTAGCTTCACTTTCGTTGTTGATAATCTGCTCTATAGGAAGAGGTATTTGCAAACTGCATTTGAAATTTTCATACAAATCTTTAGCTTTTAATAAGTATGATTTTGCTTTTTCTAGTTCATCACGCTTTGACCACAATATACCTAAGTTATTGTAAATATTTATTACAGTTCTAACAATTTCGGGTTTTGTTGAATTATTCGATATGAGTTCTTCAGCTTCTGTGAGAACCTTTTCACTTTCTGTCAACTCTTCTGTTTCCATATCAATTATGCCAATGTTTAAAAGAACAGTTCCTAACATAGCCTGAAGTGTAATTTTATCAATACTAGCTTCAGAGTTTGACACTTGTGAAAGACATTCACGCATATTCAGCAAAATTTCCTTGGCTTTGTATTTAGACATGTAAGGTTCGTGCTCTGGGTCGTTTTTACTCTCCTCGTCGAGCAACTTACGGACTTTTTCATAATTTTCTTTAAAGTCATTTAAAACTTCTTTGGCAGTCATTGCACCGGCAGTGACGATAATTTTTAATTTGAATTTTGAATTCAGTTTGATTTACGCACTTTCAATACATGAGATGTTGAATTGACAGCTGTCACTGAAAATTTTATGTCCTTTTTTACACAAAAGTCAAAGGTTGATTCTTTCCACGTTCCTAAATAAAGCGCACTAACCTAGCAATTTTTTTTCGACGTCACGACTAAAGCGTTCACCTGATGGTAAGTGATACACCGGCCCATAACAACGTGGAGTTGGTTAAGATGGTATACACAGCACCACATTGCGCTTGTCGCATTGAATTTTTTTTTTTTTTTTTTCGGGTGATGTCGATGCTTTCGGCCACTATTGTGGCCGTGAAAGCTTCATCGGACCCT
>DWLS01007992.1:0-10262 GCA_018246255.1 Pachliopta kotzebuea | reverse complement strand
GATTTGATGCTCCGAGATTAGCATGAACCACTTATTTCGTTAATGTTAGCAAACACAGCTTCCCAAATACAATGTTACTTATACCTATGCTTGTGTTACAATGGAAGGGGTCAACTGCAGCATCATGATCGCAGAAGGATGAAATAAGGTTTCTTATAAATAAATCTACTCTGCTGCAACTTACCTGAGAAATCCGTAGATATAGAGAGTGTGGCATTAACATCATAAAACATATTTATCTTAGTCCTCGGTTTAGTATCGTAATGTGTAAAATACAATGTCACAAATTTTTCAACAACTGTTCTGGTTTTATCATCCTGTGTGACCATGAAGTGTTTTTGGAAAGGGTACAAAGTACCATATTGATTTATTTTCACACCATCCTAAAATAGACATTGAAATTTAATTTTATTATTAGAACCATCATTATAGGTGCATACCTCTTTATATGAAATTGACATCCACATAGTTAAAGTAAATTTTTTACATACATACATTACTTTATTATGTTAAGTAAATTATGTCAGTCTAAGGCAGATTGAAACTTCTAGTGTAGAGCATGTGTAGATATATTTTTTTTACAAAGGTACAGGTTAATGCTTGACCATGATCGCACCTGGTGTTAAGTAATGATGTGGTCTATGATGGTAAAATGCATTATCCTTGCAAATGCCTATTCACTCTTTTTTTGAAGATGCTCACATCATAAAAACTTGTATATACTTAGACAACATATACTTTTTACATATTATTCTCAATGTATCTTAATTATTCTTAAACATTTTTAATCTTGCTAAAGTATAAATATAAATATTTTTGGTAAAATGGTTTACACACAATGTACAATTTTATATACATTATCTTTTTGTACTTACTAATTCAATTAATCTAGGAAATTTTATTAGAATTTTCTTTATATATTCGTCTGGTTCCAGTTCATCACACAATGGATTTCCTTCTAACCACAGTTTCTCAATTTTACTGCTAACCCTGAACTGCTCTTGGATTGATGGAATCTAAAAAAATAAAAATTTTCTTGATATTGTATTTGTTTTTAAAAACTTATGTAAACAATATTTTGTTCAAGTTATTTGTCAACAAAATTTCTCAGATTTAGATTCAGTGAACACAAATAAAAATTACTCCAAAATATTGGAACCACTACATACACTAAATTCAGAAAGATGTCCAAAAAATATAAACTTACATTATTATTACTTAAATTTAAGCCAATTATTTCTCCTTTAATAAAGAAATTTAGTACTTCTAATGGCACTTGACTGAAAATAATATTATTAATAGATATTTGAATTTCTTTATTTATACTAAACAATTGTTTTAAATAGATCATATGAAAATTGTTTTAAGTAAAGACAAACATTTTCATGCTACAGCAATTTTAGAAAACATGTAAAGAAAAAGATATACATTTAAATATTATGTTTTGGTGGTTACCACTGCAGTGGTACATCATACTATGACACTGTCTATAATAATTATAGGAGTAACATATTACCATGTTAACTAACACCAAATTGTTATGGTAAATCGTAAATTAGTAATCATATACGATCAAATGATCTATTTATGAGTCAACCTACACCGTTAATTTGCTTTTAAAAAATGTACCACCTAATAGAAATTGTTTGCATATGTATGAAAAATGTAGATTATAAAAAGTTTGGTTGTCATTAATTAGCATTAGTATCAATTGAAGAAAACATAATGCTCCATACATCAATTGGTTGTTGCTTAAATTTAAAATTTTCGTGTCCCGTCCCATTCTCAGCATAAGGATTTTAAAATTTGCCAAGAGACTTAACTTGTAGAAGGTAAGTTTTGAATTAGTAAATTCTGAAAGCAAAAAATGTTACCACAATGTTTTATATAGGAAACAAAAATATATTCATGAGCATATTTTTATTGAACTTTAATAAATAAATCAATTAATCTTTAATTCAGATGAAAGTCCATATTAGGTTAGTAGGGGTTAGTAACAGTATACAGCTTATTTATTAAGTTATTTATGTTATGTAACTTAATAATAAACAGTATAATAAAATAAAGTTATTATTAACTAAATAAGACACATTATTTAATTCCTATGTCGTCAGAGTTAATGTAGGAGGTGTAGGGGGTCCCACACAACAACTCATGGGACCCATGCCAACCAGCTCATATTGCACCTTGTTAATCAAACAAATAGGCTCTTGCTACCCAACCACCCACATTGTGCCGGCATGGTGGAGATGGCTCAAATTCTCATTAATATAATATATATATATAATATATCCTAATAAAATTCAGCAGAGAATGTCTATTGGCTGATGATAATGTAGTTAGAAAATAAGCAAAATTCGTACCTGGATCATTACAGAAGTTAGATAAATCTAATTCCATTTTTTCATTAAATCTATTGCAGACAACTGAAGTTACAATGTCTTCAACGGTGACTTTATTTTCAAAGCAATCAATGGAGGACTTGACATTAAAAAGAATATCTATGATGAACATGTTTTTTTTGTATGAGAATATGAAGTCTTTCTTGATAATCTTCACAACAAGACTGAGGCTGCATGTATAGAAATAGCAGACTTTATTTTTTGCCATATAATTTACAGGTACAAATGAGACATTGAAATAATCACTGATGTTATTGAAAAGTTGCTCAGCATCTTCTGTCCAATTAGGTACCTGGAATAATATATTTATTAAACTATAACCATAATGAAGTATCAAAACTGATATTTTCACTAATTACCAGTTAAATAAATAATGAACATTCAAAGGCCGGCTAATAAGATGAAATGCCGATATATAGTTTGTATTATAGAAAACATTATTAAGAAGTTGTTTATCAATCACCATAATTTCATGAAAACTATGTTTGACCGCTTCTTCATCTCTCGCCAGTATGTTTTCTAAATAATCACAAATTTCTTTTGTTACTGTTTCTTTATTGAAAAGAAATTTTTGGTAATAATGACTCTTTGACATTTTTTCTTAATGCAATTTTAATACTATTACAAAACAACATCACAGTGTAACAACAAATACTGTAGTTTTTTAATGCAAAGGCAATGGGCTAAAATTTATACGGCCATGTCATTTACTAATGTTTATCATGTTGTAAAATTCGAAAGCATAGTCTGAAATGTATTAAATTTATAAACATTTTTAGACGATCTTAAGTAAAATTCAACTAAAATAAATTAAAATAACTTTCGTGCTTTAAATTTTGTAAAACAAACATCATTGTTATTAAATCAAAAGTAAAAATCAGTACAAAATTCCTAATAAATTATTACATTTTAGTTCGATCTCTTAAAGACAAAACTTTTAAAACTTAAAATTCTACAGACGTCGTGATATGGGAGAACTTTTAAATCTAAGTGCTGATTAATATGAATTATTCAACACTGGCTATTAGTGATTAAGATTGTATTTAAAATAAATAGTAACTTAAAACAAACTAGACAAAAAATATAAAATAATCAAATACGTGTCTTAATATTTATATTTCATTTAACACCTTAATTAAAGAGTAGAGAAGGCGGCTTAGTGCCCTTAAGGCATATTCTCTCATTTAGTCCAGAGGACGAAGTAAAATTTGTACGCGGGTGCGAGAAAAGAAAAAAAATTGACGAATACAAATAATAAACACGCGTATGTATCACAAAATATAATATCGACTTTCTTTGTGTAGTCCGTTAATAGGTGCTATATGCATAAGTATTTAATGATATATATTATTGTATTATAAAACCGTGATAACGAATAAAACGGTTTACCGCCAGAATTGTTTCAAATATTGATATGATGCAGACCATAATTTTATTTTATTTATATCGTTTTTATTTTCTTGTATTGGATGAGGAAATTTATTATAAGAACCCAATTAAACAAATTACAGTTTAATTAGTGAATTTAAAGGCCATAACTGTTTTATGCAAATAAATAAGAGTCTTGTTAAACGTGTCTGTTGTAAGTAATGCCGTAAGATACTTTATTATTTAATGTATAAACATAAATTTCTGCATTTACTTCTGGTACAATGTTCAAAATTTTACTACATTCTCATTAAATTATATTATATTAATTATGCTTGTGGTATATTGCACTAAACATTATTATTATAAAAAATAAGCATGCTAAAAAGTAGGCAATTTATTATTATTATTTTTTTTTTTGCATATTTATTTTGGTTCATATATTTCAAGAAAGATAGTGTTGTTACCACGTTGCTGACGTGTCCGTAAAAAACTGTTATTACAAAATACTTGCAAATATTTGTAAGCAAATACCTGATTTTAAAACTTGTTCTTCTAAATACGTCCATCTCTACGGCTAAATGTCTCATCTATTGAAGTCCAGTTGTAACGAAATTTAATACGTTATTTGTATTAAAATAATAAGAATATCTAGTATTTAAATAATCCGCACATAACTTTAATAATTTGTTAACGATATTTCTAAGTACATTGATTAACTCTATTTAAATCAGGTTAAATTCTGCAATATTTCCATCGCAATGAATGTTACTATAGTTAATATTTGCAAAATTATGCTTTTTGTATTAATTTTTATGAGTTTTGTCTCCCAAGTTGTTATAGGCAGTTCAACGCCAAAAAAATTGCAAATTGGAGTTAAAAAGCGACCTACAGAGTGCACTACTAAGAGTAGGAAAGGAGATCTGCTGCATATGCATTACACGGTATATATTTAATTATTATATAAGTTAATAACAATCTTGTTAATTACAGGAAAAGCATAGAAAAATTTATTTGAATAGTATGTTAGCGGCAAAAGTGACAGAAGGAACTTTACTTATTATTTACTAGTTTCCGATTTAATTTATTGAAATAATGAAATGTGTTATAGTAATGTAACACACTGACTGTCGTGGGCTGATACCTTGATGACCATGTGGTCATACTGGTGTTCACTTGTGGCATTTCAATGGACATCAGTTTCTAATTTCAAGTATTGCCACTTAATCCGGTTTTTAATCTATGTGCATCCAGTATTTGTATGCTATATAGTGCAGATTTACACTTCATCAGATCAGAGAGTGCTTTTACTTTGGTTTCCTTAATTAGATTTTTTTGGTCTCTTCTACAATAAGTGTGAATAGCTCATTGTTGTAGTATTAATTGCTATAATTATTCAGTTTGCAAAGCAAAGTTTATTAAATTCTAATTTTATTATTTCAGGGCACTTTAGAGGATGGTACAGAATTTGATAGTTCAATACCTCGTGGAAATCCATTAACCTTCACTTTAGGTTCTGGTCAGGTTATAAAGGGCTGGGATCAAGGTCTTATAGGAATGTGTGAAGGAGAACAAAGGAAATTGGTTATTCCGCCTGAATTAGCATATGGAGAAGCAGGTGCACCTCCAAAAATACCAAAATCAGCAACTTTAACATTCCATGTAGATCTTGTAAAGATTGAAAGAAAAGATGAGCTGTGATGGATAACATCTAAAGGTTATGCTACCTAAGAACATTTATTTTCATTATGTTCAATTTACATTTGATGGATTAAACAATCTATCAAAGTACTGTTATATTTTTTTTTAATAAATACTAGAACAAAACAAAGGTTTTTAAAAATCATTTCTTACAGATAACTCCCTTTTCTATTGTTTTAATTAACACAATTCCTACATACAGCAATTACGATGTAGATGTACAATGGTAATTATTTTTTTGAAAATTTAAATTAATTGGTATGGTTTTGTATTTAGTACAGGAAAAATATCTTTTATTTATTGAAAAAAGGTGTTTGTGTTGTGCCTATCAGCATTGTTTCTTTAAAATATCCAAAAGGTCAAGACTTAAGTAGTATTGTCATTTTTAAAATGATAAAGAGAGACCGATTCCAAGTTGGTTCCAGATGGAGAAATTTGGTGAAAAATTCACTACATAATACTTATATCTACGATTTTTGGGTTCGCCCTGTGATAATCGTACAATGTGCCACTTTCTATGAAATTATTTTTAGTTTTCTCTATTAAAATCAACACAAAGATTGAAAATTACATTTGAGTATAAAAATTTCAAAAGTTATTAATATTGTTATCAATTTTCTTACTTATAGAAACTATGCAGCATACTTCTTAAAATTTAACTTATAACATGCATAGATTTTATGGCAATCAAAATTTGTGAGTTTTACTATAAAAATTATCTAATACATTATCAATTACATAAGTGGTAAAAAAAAGATTTAGGGTATAGACATGTAGTTTTACTAAATGCGTAATTTGTACTGACGTTGCCGACTTAGAACAAATATCTAAGAAATATCAAAATTATAATATTAAACAATGTATGTTGTTGTCTGAATTGAAAACTATTAATTGCTATCATAATTGGCCTAAGCTTCTAAGGAAACGTAAATATTATGTTTATATATTTATATTATTTAAATATTTTGGTTTTTTAAATCAAATACAATAGAAATTCATAACTAGTGGATTAATATATAATCGTAGGTAGGTTAGGCTTCAAGAACATGACCGCACGGTTGTTAAACAATAAAAAAAACAGACAGGCCTTCAAGACAATTGACCACTGCAGTACGTCAATAATCAATTAATGTGTGTTTTGACATTGACAGTGACGTATGTATTTAACTTGGGGCATTAAAACATGAAGATTTTATTGAAAAAAGTTTAAATTAATGTTATACACCCCTTGTGGTTTCATCCTAATACTTTGTCCATATATATTTCTCGATCAATTATGGTTAAAATAATATTTCTTCATCCGGACTTGGGTATCGGAGGCGCTGAACGTCTTGTGTTGGATGCCGCATTAGCCTTCAAGACTAAAGGACATGAAGTTGCATTTTATACTAATCACCACGATCCCACTCATTGTTTTCCAGAGACGAGAAACGGTACGTTTCCTGTAACAGTGATCGGAGATTGGATTCCACGTTCTATATTCGGTCGATTCAAAGCGGCATGCGCTTATGTGCGCATGGTGTATGCTGCGGTCTATTTAGCCTGGTACGTGATACCAGCAGAAGAACCTACTCTTGTTTTTTGTGACCTCATATCATTATGTATACCTTTCTTGAAAATGGCAAGAGGACCCTTTAGAATTGTTTTTTACTGTCATCATCCTGATAAGCTTTTGACTTCTGAGGGTGGATTTTTAAAAAAATTGTACAGAGCCCCATTAAATTGGTTGGAAGAAATAACAACTGCACACGCTGATAAAGTTCTTGTAAACAGTAAATACACAGCAAGAGTTTATCAAGATGCATTTCAGAAAATTAAAGAAATTCCAGATATCTGTTATCCCTCAATTAATACAGATTATTTCAATACTACTGTCCCAAAGCCATTAAAGGAAGTTGTTCCAGTAGGTTTGGATAAATTAATTTTTCTTTCAATAAATAGATATGAAAGGAAAAAGAATCTGCAATTGGCTCTTAGAGCATTAGAGCATTTAAAAAATGTGTTAAGTGAGTCGGACTGGAATCGGATTCATTTAATTATGGCAGGTGGATTTGATCCAATTAATTTGGAAAATATGGAGCACTACATTGAATTGACTGATTTAGCTGCAGAGTTGGATATAGAGGACAAAGTTACATTTATGAAATCACCCAAGGACAATGAAAAGGTTTCCTTACTTTACCATTGTAAAGCTCTTATTTACACACCTTCAAATGAACATTTTGGAATAGTTCCATTAGAAGCTATGTATTACAAGAAACCAGTTATAGCAGTTAACAGCGGGGGTCCCACAGAAACTGTTGTCAATGATGTCACTGGATTTTTGTGTGAAGCAAACAGTGAATCATTTGCCAGAGCTATGAGTAAATTAATATGGGCTCCAGAGCTAGTGGAAAAACTTGGTGAAGCGGGAAGGAAGAGATTTGAAACAAAATTCTCATTTGATGCATTCACAGAGCAGTTAGATGGAATTCTTACAAGAGAGAGGCAGATTATATCTGAAGCGAGAGCTATTGAATATGAGCAAAAAAAGAAGAAATAACATGATGCTGACACTCCTACAATATTTGATATTGTTTGAGTGTTATGCATCTGGAAATAAAACAAGACTATTTAAATTAAAAATGTGGTATACATTGATTTTAAGCTTTTAATGTGTAAGTCTCTAAATATGGCCTGTCTATTAAATGTTTAACACAGGGAAACTTCTATATTGCCTCCATCTTTAACAAAATGCTGTTTTCATCACATATTTCATAGAAAGTGCTGAGAATATAAAAATATTTCATAAAAAAATTTAATATGGAAACTGACACTTTGTAAAATGTCACATATGCCTATTTATTCATTCATATTCTTACACTGTTTATATTTGTTAAAGTTTCAGACATTTTTTAAAAATGCTATGACATGCTGGATATTCACCTGAGAGTAGCACCACATTATGCTCATCATATTTAAAGATAATTTCTTAATGATGAGCACAATAAGATTTAAAGTTTTTTTATCTATTATTTTCTTTCATACTAAAGTACATAGTTTAAATTAAAATGTATATGTTTGATATTTTTGACCATATTTTATTACTCATATGGTCAATAGAAATATTTTAGGATGTATATGACATTGTTGTTTTATTAACCAATATTAAACTTGTAATACTATTTTTGTTTAATTAGAAATATAACCTTTTATTTTTTTAAAGAATTTATAAGTATTCTTTTTGTAATTTATCTATGATAGTCATAAGAAGAAGTTTTTAGAAGATACTTATTGTGCCTCTATACTATTTTATTGCAAGAATATGTAATTGAACATAACATAATCTATATATATTAACCATGTAATGATTGTAAATTTGACATATTTCCATTGAGGTTACTAGCCTTTTGAAATAGTTAAATATTTTTGTATTGTAGCAATAGTAAATAGGTTTGTGTGCTGGATACTTTTATATTATGTTTTATTCAATTTATCCTTATTATTAACTGGTTTTAGGGTTGGAGTGTATTTAAGTAGGTAAGACTGCAGCTCCTCGCCTCTAAATATGCTAAAATTACTGTTCAACTGATAAAAGCGTCTAACTAGTAAAAGTAATGATGATTGTTTATCAATATAAAGATCAAAATGTGATGTACATCAATCTGTCACCATTTTTTCATAAGCGGACATGTTATTTACCATCCAGGTGAATATATTGCTTGCCCAATGCTGCATTAAACTTAAAAAAAATTTTATAATGATAAATTGTGGTATCAAATTTAAATTTATGGTAACAATAGAAGAATAAAAGAGAAGGTAACTGTTATAAATTTTACTTATATCAACAAATACCCCATTTATTCAGTGATTAACTTTTCGCCCGGGTCATAAATGACACCAATTTTTTCTGGTGGCAATGGGTCCATAAGCTCAATCTGCAGGTCATACTGTTGATCGAGACCCAAATAACTGTCACTTAGTATGTACACTGTATATATGATGCGTCCTGTTAACAAAAACCAAATGTTATTTTTAAATACAGTTTGACTTTTTACATTGCCATGAATCCTAAATCATCATATTAATTATGAAGGCTGATTGCCTTTATGTTTAATTTGATGTTGACCAATGTTCAGCTGTCAACACATAGGGGATGGCTTCATTGTCACTTAACACCATGTGAAATAGAGAATGAGAATTAGACCTTGTTAATTTTCCTTGAATAGATTTAAGAGCATAAATGATTAGATAAAATTTATGCTGATCTCTGTGTATATTAGTGTTGCTGTGTTTTGTCATTACTGTATATTAAAATTGGAGTACATACTTAAAAAGTATTTTATTTTATAATAAATGAAAAATAGTAGTAGTATGTAGTCATTTTCATAGGATGATAGCCAATGTTCTGTTTTCTTCAATATAGATATATACAGAATTTGATTAGCAAACTCCTGAACCTTGGCAGCATATTGACTTCAGCTAAGTCTCGTGTTTCGGATGTTAAATGTTCAAAGTTCATAAAGAACTGTTGCAATTTATCAAAGACACTCACTGTTGAGCTTCAGCTTTCTTTAATGTTCTTTTTACTGCTGTGCCATGTCTAAAACTATCCAGTGGCTTATCACTTTATTATTAATATATAGAGTAAAGTTGTGCGGTACAGTCAACCCTCCTATAACGCGGTACTCTCAGAACGCGGTTTCCATATAACGCGGAGCAGAAATTGCGACAGCCCTCCTATAACGCGGTACTCTTACAGCGCGGTTTCCGTTCAACAACGTCCCATCAGTTCTTTCCGTGCACCCAATG
>DWLS01007991.1:0-10262 GCA_018246255.1 Pachliopta kotzebuea | reverse complement strand
AAACTAGCATATAAAAAAACATCTAAATTAAAACAAAATTGCGAATTAAAATAGTTCTAAATTTAAAAAAACATGTACACAAAAAAAATTCTGAATTAAAAAAACCTACTGTATCAAAAAAAAATACTGAATTAAAAAAAACTAGCATATTAAAAAACATCTAAATTAAAACAAAATTTCGAATTAAAATAGTTCTAAATTTAAAAAAACGTATATATACAAAAAAACTTCTGAACTAAAAAAACATCTGAATTAAAAAAAAATACTAAATTAAAAAAAAACTTGCGAATTAAAATTGTTCTGAATTTAAAAAACCTTTGGATTAAAAAATGTCATCTGAATTAAAATAAATAATTAAAAAAAACTTGTGAACAAAAAGAATTTATGAATTTAAAAAAATATCAGAATAAAAATAAAACCTTCGCATTGTATACTTCACATACCAAACGACTTTCCGTCACCTATACATATATACATACATACAAGCGTGAATCGGTCTACGCGCGGAGCTATTAACATTGAGTGCGGGGCCGCCGGTGGGTTCACATATTAACGTCTGTATAATTACTGAGGTGAAACTTGGTAGCAGCGGCTGATTGGTCAATTACCATACATTCCAATATGACAACTAAACATATTTATTAGACGTATATCAATTTTTATATTACTAAAACAACGAGAGCGGGCAGACGGCGATTACTTTAGATTGAATCACGTACTATTACATCTTAATAAAGTTTTAATTATATTATTATACGAAGGATGCTGTTCTTCATCAGCTTTATACATCCACTGCTGGATTGGCTTCTCCCAATAATGATGGATTTGGAGTAGTCAGTAACTATAGACTCATTTATTGATTAACAGCCTTCATCTCCAGCTGGTGAGGTTAACTTGGGTTCTGTTGAAGGATCCTGTAGTTAAACTAATTGTTAAGTTAACTATTCATAGTTGATCTTAGGATGGTAAGTGATGGTAGTTTTTTTTTTCGATGAGATAAGTAAAGAGTTCAAACGTCTCAACACCTCAGTAATTTCACCAGCATACAACCTTTAGTAAACACAGTAATGTTTATACGGCGGTAGGAATAGGAGATCTACTAATCTACAGTAAAGACTTCTTAGATTAGCTATAATCATCAGATTTACAGTTCCAAAATACTATTACATTATCATTCATTATCCAGATCTCTATCAAATAATTTTAAGCAGCAATCTCACAATTGGAAATTATAAATAGTACAACTTAAATTATAACTTAATGTTAGATATTAACCAATAATTACTAGTTATAAATATTTTGGTTGTAAAATAGTAATTCTGTCGACTCGTACAAGAACTGGAATGAATTGAGAATGAATTTGTATATACTTTTGTATTGTTTATATATCACTCTAAAATGTATTAAATAATTGAGAATATTATTATTAAAGTGTAATACTAATATATAATAGTTACTAAATTCATAATAATGTAATAGTTGTTTTGATTAATATATATGTAGCGTGAGTTGACAATTTATTGTATGAAAGGCAGTACTGAGGATTTTGAAATCACTCTCACTTTGCATCAGGAGTGTGTTACTCGTAACGAATGTTACTGAATACCGTGATAGTATACACCTGCCTTCTACGAAGGTATTGGCTTCGAATCCAGCTTACACCAATCAATTTTTCAATTTACGTACAACACCAACTAATATCACATACTTTCAATGTGAAGGGTAACATGAGGAAGTCTACATATCTATGTGATGATCATCCGTTATCAGACTGGTGGAGAAGGCAATGGCAACACCACTACATTATAACTGATAAGAAACTCGTGTGGTTCATTATGATGATCACGACCCTCAGTCATGAGGAAATACGAGTAATCAAATCTAGAATTATACCTAATTAGCATAAATTATAAATTCTATAAGCGAAAGTGGTTACACTGATAAGGCGATTAAGTTAAGTTATAGCATAAGTACAATAAATTAGCGACATAACTACTTAAGCTAACTATACGATTAGTTCATTATTTAACCGTTAAGTTTTATAGGATTATAATTATGTTGCGAGTAGTTGTAATTAATTAAACCTACAAACAAAACAGTGTAATCATAATTATCATCTGTTAAATATTTTGCTTCTTCTACTTCCTATCATTTCATTTCATTCGTTCTCTCTCTCGTCTATTCTTCTTCTATAATTCTTTCATCATTCAGCTTATAGACTTCCACTGCTGGATATGTAACTGTTCTACTAGTAAGAGGATTTAGTGTATCTTCCACCACGCTGGCCTAATGCGAGCTGATGTGGAACCAAAGCCCCGTTTTATTATCTTGCTAAATAAAATGTTGTCTCAGTAATACCATTAGTACACAGCACCCTACAAATGTTTAATACTGTTTGTAGACTGCAGTAAGAGCTGAGGTGGTGACTATTTAGACAGTCTCTTCTTTATTCTTCTGTTGGATGATAAATTTGAAAAGAATATATATTTTTATTATTAATTGAATTTGTTCTAAAATGGTGATGATGATAATATCTCTGTTGCCGGAGACAATCCTATTCCTACCGCACACACATTACTCATTACTGTCTTTACTAAGGTCTGCTGTATGCTAGTGAAATTACTTGGGTAACGAGAATTAACACCTTTCTCACTTTGCTGTTGTCTTCATCATCACAACTGTTTTCATGTTTAAGTAATTTTGAATTACCATCATGTGTTGTTTATCGCTGATTGTTATTACTTGTTATATATGGCTATATTCGTCGATGATGTAAGAATATGCTTAATGAATGATGAATTCTTCGAATGTATTAATGAATGAATTCTTCAATTGTAATTTGGGGGATATTTCTCATAGAGAAGACGTGAGAGGTGTTTCTTGATCGTACGCGAGAGCAATTCTCTACTAACTTAATAAATAAGCTGTATACTGTTACTAACTTTTACTAACCTAATATGGACCTTACGTCTGAAATAAATAATTATTTATTTATTTATTTAAATGTAGTGATGTTGATCGCGAGCTGATCGAATACTATTGTACCCTCGCAAATAACGTCAGCGGATGTCTGAAGAGTAAAGCGTAAAAAAATGGGCAATAAGCAGAAAATCGTTTCAGATCTACCCCCAACAATGAGAACAACCCCAATCGAACCAATATTAAATTTAAAACCCCTTCTTTTTTAAATACAATTGAATGATATTTATTGAGTTTTTTTTTCTTTTCTTCTTTGTTACATACAATCTCCATTTATACGTTTGACGGGCAATGCTCCAGATAGTTCGACAATGGGCGGCTGAGGAAAAAATGCATTTTGAAAAAAAAATTAAGTTCGCGCAGGGGGCGACTGATGGGTAACTTGAGGTCATACTCACACCCTTGTACTTCCTGTTACTCAACATTCAGGGTTGTCGGCTATTACTTAGATATCAACATAAGTATGTTAATAATACTTTACTAGAGACATCCTGCAGTAGACTTACATCAATTGAAATGATGATGATGTTAATCATAATTTTAGCGCATTTTATATATCTATATGTATATATATTAAAATAGTATTATATACTTTATTATATAACAAATCGATAAGAAATAATAAGTAACTTTAAATGTACTTAATTACTCCGTTTCTTCATTTCAGTTAGTATTTAAAAGGATTTTGTTAAAACTGCAGCCTAATTATAATTGAATAGTCTAAATTATTAAAAAAAAAAAACACTTGGGACTAATGTATTAAAACTATAAAGTTAAACAGTAACTTTATAATCAACTTGATGAACTTAATTACTATTGTATAGATCTAATCAGATAAGGTGTAACACGGGACCTAAGCCAACCTCACCTGCTGCTGCATCCTGCAAATCAACAAACAAGGCTCTGGGTTCTCACCAACCTTCATTGATCCAACGTCCACTACGTTGACGAAACTGGACAAAATCTACCCACTATTGGTCGAGGCTTTTACCCAGCAGTGGACATCTATCAGCTGATGAATGAAAATTGCACGTGACGTGTTCGATAAATATTATTGACTATAGAGTCAGGAGCCTACAATCATAAAATTGTAGAATCTGAGTCCCAGCAGTGGGATAATTATAGCGATGTTATGTATTACAATAATGAGTAATTATATAAGTTATAAGAATAAATATAATCAGTTTAAAACAAAGTTGACAACCCTGCGGCAGACAATGGGGAGGCATTGCGCACAATCAGTGTGACAGGTCACAGGGCACGCTGGCTGGTTCCGTGAGAACATCCACTGGGCAGCTGAGAGTCGGCTGAGCCGGCTGACGACAGGAGCACAATATGCTCCAAGACCATTTCCAAAATTTAACGGAAATCTCTAGATTTTAATTTCCTACAGCTATACAAAGAACTAATTTCAAAAGAAACACACTGACACGTAGAAATGTATCATAGTGACGAAACAGTCTATTATCATCATCATCATCATCATCAGCCTGCTAGACATAAGCTTCTCTTAAAGAACGTCACTTATTCCGTTGATTTTAATATACTTTTCATTAAAAAAACCTACCATGGAACTAGTTTTGAACGATCAAATACCTTAGACTGTGACGAAACGAACTATACGTTCACCGGATAATAAGTAATTCGCTTGCCCATAACATGGAGCTTGAGATGTTGTCTTGTTACCGCAGTAATTTCACTAGTTTATAGCACCCTTTACTAAACATAGCAAAGTTTGCATATTTGGCGGTAGGAATAGGAGCTGCGGTGGTACTTAGACGATTTTCGATGAATGTAACCTAGGACCAGTAAAATTAATAATAGACACTAAGACTTTTGCGTTGGATCATCATCATCATCATCAACCGATGAGCTGTCTCCTATGAATAGGCCCAATGAGGGTTGGTAACGAGCCACAGTCATACTTTGGCTTGGTTCCGTTGGCTGTTGTGTGGGACCCATTATATCTAGTGTCTCAAATACCCAATTTTGAATGTCTGTACCGCGCTTATTTAATATTTTTTTTTAACCCAAAAACCCATTCCGTACCCTAGATACAGTATTACACAATCCCCAATTCTGTTTACGTTCACATTTAACACGGTACAGCTACCACGATGTGTTAAACATTATGAAATCTGACGACACCACCACCAAATGGTTCACGGCAACGCTTTTAGTAACAACCAAACATGATATCCTGGAATCCGGGCGATGAATGGTCGGTGCAGGCACACGCTTGGACTTAGCACCTTCACGTCAAAGCGAGCTGAATGGAACTTACTCCTCCACTTCCGTTCGCGGTGGAACACTAAACGGTATTACAATGCCGTTTCTAGTTACTACACTCCTTAAAGCGCAGCCGAAATTGATTCCGTGCTGAGCTGAACTGGACCTTGTGACTGGGGTACAAATTTCATTGAGATCTTCTTACAATCCACCTACAATGGAAAGAAGACTTTATTGCCTTGTAATAAAGTCTAAATTTAAATGAATGTTTAAAAGAAGTTATTAAGTGATTATATGTATTTCAGTGGTTTGTATGCATTGTGGTGTGTATGGTAATCTGTCCATTATTTACGTTCGTTATTAGTCGACTATTTAACAATGCACTGGCAATGGTGAGGTATGAAATTGTACCTTAAGCGTTGTTTTCTTTCCGCCTTGAGACATTAAGTATTGTACCGTTACCTTAGTAATTTCACAAGCTCAAAGCATCCTGGTGGTAGTTCCTAGACACAGTCTAGGTAAGCACCGCTGCTTCTGTTCTTACCGCCAAATAGTAATGTTTGAACATTACTACGTCCCAGTTCGATGGCTGCTGTATGCTAGTAAAATTACTGGGGTAACGAGACTTATGTTTTAAAGCAACGATCGCAATGCCTTGCTGTGTATATCATTTCTACCAGTGCCACGTTGGTATTGGCGTATCACTTAACATCAAGTGAACGCCTTCCTTGTCTCGTCATCTCGTCAAATAAAAAAAAAAACTTTCGTTTTATTACCCCAGTAATTCACTAGCATCCTACAAATCATATCATATATACATCTAGGTAAGAAACTTGGTACTTAATATAGTATGTAATGCTTTCATAGTCAAATGAAGAGTTTGTATGATATAGTTCTATATGTGTGATATCATGACATACAGCCTTAATAGCACGTTATTGTTATAGTACTCGCCTTTATTATCACTTAATATTACGTGTCTAAACGTCAAGTGTTACATTATAGTAGATATATAACGAACCTATTCTATAGATAGAATTGATATCTTCAACAACCAGGTAAATGGTTATTTGTTATATCATCATCAGTCAAATGCCTACTTCCTTCAAAGATCTTCAATCTCCAAAGGTTTCCAGTGACCTTCATCAAATCATCTGTCATCCTTATCAGAACCTTTCAGGGCTGTGTTTAACGGTACGCAGTTGTCTTTGTAGGACCTTACTGCCCCATTCGTCAATAGATGTTCCCTGCCTCATCATCGTCATTTCAACCGATGGACGTCCACTGCTGGACATAAGTCTCTTGTAAAGTACTCCACAAAACACGATTTTGTGCTGTTTGGATCCAATTGCTCCCAGCAAGTCTTTTTATGTCGTCTGTCCACCTAGTGGCAGACTTCCCACTAAATGGACAGACGTTCCCTGCCTATTGCCATATAATTCTAGCAATCCTTAGTGCTATGTTGGTATCTTAGTTCTTATATGCTAAACTCAAATTACATACAAGTTTCTTTTAAAAATATTTCCGTTACAAATCCTAAGTAAATACGGAAACATGTGCTGTGGGAACTGTCCTCTCAATCTTACTTTAAACCTATGTAATCTCATCCTCTAACAATTAATTTTTTTATCAACATCCGTATACTTATCTCCGCCATCTCTCCCATACGTCAATACATACAAACATTCGCAATTGCTCTTTAAATAGTTACACGTATTTGGACAAAGCCGCAAACCGCGACCCTTATCTGTGTTGTGCGTCTCTTCGGTATTGATTGTTATCTGCGCTAATGCGACCAGTTGAGTTTTTTCCTTCATGTCCGGTTTGACCATATGCTTCATCCAATTCAAAATCAACTTTATTATAAGGGGAATAAAGAATGATTTTAGTTGTATTCATATAATAGTACAAAGAATACTCTCGAGTGAGACGCACTTAAACGGAAGAAAGCGTGACTCTTTACGATGATAGCTCTCATTATGTTTAATGAAGAGCTTTATGGCTTAAGTGGCTGTCAATCCATTGTCACCTTTGAGGATATTGTCATAGAAGGTCCAATGTAATTCTGGGTACAAAGATTTCTACAATGTAGATCTGGGAACTGTCTTCCGTGCAGTTTCCGTCAGTTCTCCGCTGATGGGATTAAAGTGTAACAAGGAATTGGTAATTGAACAGATGTTCGCAGAAGTTCATTATAACGACATTTCTTTATAAAGCTGTTTGTATTCTCGTTATATATGAAAACTTTAGAAGCGATTAAATCCACCTTTCAAATATTTGGTTTAACTGCTTTTTTAATACGGAAATACTTGATTTACTGGTGGAAGGGTTTCTAATGAACAGCCTGATTAATGAATAGTATCCTTATATGGTATTAACAGTGAGTTTATTATTTGCGACCGAGCTTTTATCTTCCAGTCTTTAAAAAACTCAGAAAAGAAATGTTTGAATGTTATCCAGTAATTTGTGCTTAAAATTGTTAAGTATTTCATCGTCAGCCGAATTACGTCCACTGTTGGACATAGACCTCCCCCAGTAAAGGAATTTGGGCAATTTTCCACTACGCTAGCCTAATGAGGGTTGGTGATGAGCCACAACCTCGTTTGTTGTTAAGGTCGGCTTGGGTTCCGTGAGTTGTTGTGTGGGACCCTCTATCACTTTTCCTAGCCTACTATGTTAGATTAGATGGACACTCCGCTATAGATTTCTTTATCTTTTTTTCGTCTACTTTGCTCTGTCCTCGACATCGTCAGTCACTTTTGACTCTAAAATTTTCTATTTCCTCTTGGATATATCTATAGGTTTTCGAGTGTCGTAGGAACAAGTGATCAAAATTCAAACTAATAAAAGAAACTTTTACTTAAGTCAAGAAAAACATAAAGCCCTTTTTCAATAAAAACTAATCAGAGAATGAAAAAAAGGAAGCCTCACCTCACCAGTAAACAGGACTCCGTTTCCAGGTTTCCCATAGGCCACTTACTTCCGCCGGATTTAACCGAAGGACTAATTTACCGTGAGGTTATCATTGCACCTAAGTAAATAGATCATCCGAAAGGCACAAGCGATTTTGGTCCTTACTTATTAGGTCCCAAAGTGCAAACACTTTGTGGGTATGAATTTAAAATGCAATGAGATTTCATTCATTACGAGCTTCTTCATTCCGCGTCTTGACTGCGGTATAATTTAAAAGCGGTGAGCGATGTAAGAATATATATGGATTTTTATCTCGTGATGATGATGATGATGATGAAGTGATTTGAAGTTGAAGTGACAGATTTGTGGGACCCTTTCCACCTCTAAAGAAGCACACCTGATAAATTTATATCTTTACATTTAATGAGTTACAGTAAATGGAAATTTTACTATTACCATTTAGTAATGTTGTAGTAAATAAAGTTACTGCGTTTTCCAGACTTAATATTTTATCTAAATATAACTGCTTATACCTTATTTTGGATCAGGGTCTATTATTTTAATTTTGTTTTATTTCTTATAATTCTTTTTTCTAGCTATTCTCTTACTATATATCTCTTCTCTCCTTTCTGGCATCGCTTCTCATACCGAACTCGCTGCATCTTTATTAATATATCTATTAAATTTTCTATTCTGTTTGCTTGTAACTTTTATTTAATTTTGTAGCGTTCCCCTTTGTCTTGTGGGTAAGGGTTTTGTCTTTCTATTTATTTATTATCCTTTCTTTTCTTTCACTCTTTCTATCCTATATTTTTCACTCTTTATCTTCTTCATCGCCTCTTAATTCAAATTTTGCAGCATTTTACATTTTATTTATTTTTACTGTTACTTTCTTTCATCTTTATTTATTTTCTACTACATTACATTACTCGTTCGTTTCTTTTTCATTATCCTTCTTTTCTTTTTTTGTATTATGATATATTATAATTTCAACTTTGCTTGTACCTTGCAGTACCACCAACAAACATTCGCATCCGTACCACCCCGAAACCCCACAATCGGACACGTGAAATGATCAACCAAGATTAGGAGACGGCTCTTCCGCTCCATCGGACCCCCAAAGCCAGTTAATTTGGAGGGCCCCGCACAAAGGCCGCGCAAAGGGAATAAAAACCGACGAGCCAGAACTGAGCTGCCCGGCAACCATCACTTGTTGTTAGGTGATATGTAATAGATATATATACATATATACAAGACGGACAAGGCGTTCACCTGATTCTAAGTGATACGCTTATCCATAATACACCACTGGTTAAGATGGTATACACAGCACCACATTGCGCTCGTCGCTTTGAGACGTAAGGTGTTAAATCTCGTTACCTCAGTAATTTCACTAGTATACAGCACCCTTTAGTAAACACAGTAATGTTTGGACATTACTATTTGGCGATAAGAATACAATGTGGCGGATGACAATGTGGTATTGTGTATATCATCTTAACTAGAGTCAAATTGTTCATCTCTTCGTGTTGATAGAAAAATATATGAATATAATATAAAAGTACATATACATATATATTATTTTTTTCTACCAAATCGACGGGACCAAAAAGTCGTTCACCTGATGATAAGTGATACGCTTGCCCATAACAAATATGCTCTAGTTAAGGTATATATATATATACATATGTTAATATACAGACAGTTGATATAAAAAAAATCCCTGGGAGTCATTGGATCCAAACAACACAAGATAGTATTATGTGGAATACTTTACATGAGACTTATGTCCAGCAGTGGGCATCCGTCAGTTGAAATGATATATATAATACTTGTTTAATATACTCAGTAAGATATAGAGATTATTCTATATAAATACTTTATTAACTTCACATTGTATGGACGATTAAAATGATTCATTAATGATAAAACAACTAATGGAATATTTATACTATCAACGATTTGTTTATAACTAAAAGAAGTTATTTAAGAAAATATTAATCCTTCTAATATCTTCTATTATTTGGCATGCGTCCGTGCGGAATAGGAAGTCGCTATGCCAACTTAATGTCTGACGTATGCTATATATATCCTACTAATATCTTCCCTTTCTTGGCGTGCGTCCGTGCGGAATGGGATGT
>DWLS01007990.1:0-10266 GCA_018246255.1 Pachliopta kotzebuea | reverse complement strand
AAATCCCCACCCCCCCCCCCCCCCCCCCCCCCGGGGGGGGTGGGCAGTGGGTAGGCATTTTCCCCCCACAAAAAAAAAAAAAAAAAAATGGTCGCCAAGAATACGCCGTCTCTCACATCATGATGGCCAGAAAACAAAAATACTGTTATGGTGGTAGCTAGTCAGGCGGGTTTGATAAGATCCACTAAATTCCTCAATACACGAATTTGATAATTAAACCAAGGATCCAGGTACCAGATATGTTACAAGACGACCGGTTAACCACTGCCCCCACGGAAATTCCACAAGAAATCGTTACGGTTATTTTTAAAAAATCTGCTCATGTGATTGTTCTCTAAGAATGAGAGAAGAAAAGGTAAAGTTAATAACGATTCCTAACAATGAAACAATATAGTTTTGGTTCTAAAACACAGTGTATCACAGTTAACTATTGTATACTTGCTAAAGGTAAACTACTGGAGAGCTCCTTCGTTCTTAATGTATCGAGGACAGAAGTCGCTAGCCGCCGTTATATCAAGTTCATTTGACATTAATAGCTGAACCTGCAATATCCGATATACCCCTTACTTAGTAAAGCTTTATAAATAAATGTTATTTTCGGTTTAACAGTTTCGTTGAATATATATAAGTATGATTAAACAGGATACGGTAATCAAATGAAGACATACATAAACATTGGAGCGAACTGTTTTGCGAACTATAAAATTTAAAAAAAAACTTGCAATAGATCTCTGATGTAAAATCATTACTGCCCAGTTATAAAACGGTGTTGTAAGTTAGTGAAACTACTTTTTTTTCAAGGGGGAAATCTTCGACAAGCACTTTGCCTTTCGGGGTAAAAATCAAGGTTATGTGGAGATTTTTACCCACTAAAACTCCCACGGTGATCGTCCTCAGCGTTTGGAAGCGTCACGAGATCTCTGTTCGGAACACAACCGCGACTAGTGAAATTACTGGAGTAACGAGACAATACCTTACGTCTCAAAGCGAAGATTGCATTGTGGTATTGTGTAGACCATCTAAACTAGGAACATTGTTATGGACAAGGTTATGACTTATTATCAGGTGAACGCCTTACCCGTCTCGCAGCATGGCGGAATTAAAAATACCGTATGAATTAACGATGTTACCAAAACATAAAATACTTTAAATTGATAAAAAGTACTTAAGATATATATGATTCATATCATCGTAATGAATATTATTAATCTTAAAACGTCGAAGATATCTAAGGATTGAAGTTTTAATAATAAATAATTATATTTAAGAAAAACGAATACACAAAATATGTTTGATTCGTTTACTGCGACGACACATTATCGATTTTAGATGGTAGTAAGGTTTCTTTTAAAATACTGCTTTAGCTAAAATGGCTTTAGGTATAACAGTAAACTTTATATGAAACCGAGGTTAACTTAATGTCAAATATAAAATATAAAATTTAAATTACATATATCAAATATAAAAGAGAAAAAAAAGTAAACGTAGAAATAATATCAAATGTAACAGTAAGCAGTAAACAGATGCTTTAAAAAGTACTCAGCTTGCAAAATGGCCGCCGATAAAGCCTATTTGTAAATTGTATCACGTACACTTAAACGCTGTACACGCGTCGCCGGCTCCTACGTACACATTAATAACGCTAATGACGTCCGTCTGCGCTGGAATTCTCTTTTGTGTTACTGTATTACTGGTAACAGACAGAATATCCATCCTGTCCGGCGAAACGTCAACGAAAAAAAATATTTTTCCTTTATTAATCCGTTGAATGTTTAATCCAGTGATTCCCAACTGCATATCAGTGTTTCTAATCTCCGTGAAATGACGCGATTATTTTTGTACATAAATTCACTTCAACTTACCTCAATTGTGCTTAAGTTATCTGTACATAAATACACACAAAAAATGTTAATGTACATTACATATATACACATACACTTATTTATGTATATATATATTACGTGCATGTATAAACGTAAGAATAAAGACTATTTATACAGTATGTCGGTGAGTAAAAAGATTGAGAACCGTTGTTGAGTTAAGCAAATTAATCAGTCTGTCTTTTTGATATCAATATAACAGCTAATGTACATTAATGGTTATGTGGTATTATCTATCATATAAATAAATGAACAACTCATCAAAAAACTTATTTAATATTCGCAGTGCTGGGAATAGGAGCCTTCTCTTACAAAGAGAGTGTCAGACGGTTCTCACAAGTCTACGAAAGCTCTTGTTCTTGGATCGTGCCGGTTTTCACACGTTGTTTTCATTCGTCTCAGTGGGATTAGAACGTTCACCTCTTTGAGACGTATAACGCATGCTATCGCTACACAAACTGATGTTTTTTTATTAATTTTATTAAAATAAAATTATCTAACCAAAGCGAGTTCAATTCCGTTCCCTTCCACGAGGCAATATCATAAAAAGAAGTATTATATAGCAACTGCTAATGAAATACATTGAAATAAAAAAGTAACTTATGAGAACAATTTAAAAGATGGTAATTATGAACATAGTTTGGATTTTCATACAAAATAATTAATAATAAAGAATGAAAGATTACCTTAATAAAAAACAAACTGAAGGAAGTGCTAATGATTGAACTTCATTTTAATAACCACCAGGTTCGTACACATGTAGGATTTTTGTTAAAGAAATCATGTCTACTGTTCGCACGTTTGCCCAATCTCTTTCTAAATAAAAGATACTATGTTTTACCAAATAATCTCAAATGTACCGAACACAGTATGAATTAGAAATAAATAATATACTACTTTATAAATTAAATGTTGTTACACAATGAAATATGTTTGGAGAAAAAATAATTTCCAAAATTAAAAGCAACAGGCGAGAAATTTCATATGTGTACTTTTAGCGGCATATCTCATAGGCGGGAAATCTCATATCATTGGAAATTGGAAATAAATTCCTTTAAGCTTTCAATTACCCCATTCGTGTATATCGAATTTTCAGTCGTAAATTTTCATATACGTCAAATTTCAACAAACGGGGAAAGAAATATTTATAACGTTGCATTTTATGTATATTGATTTGACAATCAATTATTACTAATATTGTGGAAAACCGCCAGTCTATTTGAATTTTCATTTGAATTTTTATGTAATTTTTTTACTAGTACTTTCATTTCCATCTTTGACCACACATCACGAAAAAATCAAATAGAGTAGTTTTGTCCTTTGGAAAAACAATAAGAAATATACAGATAAAAAAAGCAACTAGTAAGTTACGGTTAAAAATAGTTTCATGAAACTGTAATAGCAAAGTTATTTATAGGAAGTAGGCTCTAATTAGTTAACGTTCAAAGAGTATTTCTTTGAAATCTGTTTTGAATAAATGAATTTGACTTTGATTTTAAAGTAGTATATCGCATTGTAATGTAAAGGGGATTCTTCAACATGGCTCTTTGGTAAATTTGGCAGCAGGCTAGTAATCGTTTGTAATTGAACTAGGATCAGATGTTGTGGTAGCATTTGCAGTGTGGTTCGCCCGGGCCTACCGCTTTTTTGGTAAGCAGCCAAATTACACTTAAATTATGCATATATTACACGGTCACGTAATTTTAAATGTGTATAAAGCTTCGTTAGTAAAGTAAGACAAAAAAATTGTATAATAAATACTAAATAAAAATTCTGAATAGGTAATGTTCTTAATTAGGTTTTTCTCCAGGACTAACGAACTAGACCAGTTCTGTAGTTACTAATTTTCCAGTGATTATAATATAACATGCTATAACATTATTCTTTTAATTAAAATACTTTTAAGGACTATTCTTCAAATATTTCTTATAGCAGTGCTGTTACCATCATGTAACATGCGTTTCGTTCATATGGTCCTTCGAACCGGAAGGCTATATTTTTTACGCCACTGTGACCATAGGCGGAATGCGTACGTTAGTAAAATGCATTACCCAAAACGTATTATCAAAGCAGAAAACGGAAATAGTAGAATTTGTTAAATTTTCTGTACCATAGCGGGGTATCAATTGGATGAGATGATGATGGCATCATCAGAAGTACTTCATCAATTAAAGAAATAATTACTAATATAATAATGAAAGTTATACCACAAAAAATAATAACAAGGTAGTAATAATTACGATCTTAATTTTATGCTTTTAGATCCAAAGTCCTAATACACTCATTTATAATAAATATTACAGATGACCTATTTTTAAAGGTGTAACAAAACATTTTATATAAAAGCTTACTGCATGTATATTTTTCCTATTTTTTATTTTATTATAGAAAGAAACTGTGTTATTTACAAAACATTTCCAGGGCCAACTTTATGATTCAACGTTTTTTTTCATTTACCTATTATATTTGATTAATAAACGTTTTTGTTTAAACGAACAAAATATTTTATTTACGTTGGAAAATTCGTGAGACGGATTACTCGTTAAATTTACTAAAATCTAATAAAGCCTACGCAGTAACAACGACTTTACACCGTGTAATTAGATAAAAGTTTACTGAAGCGGATTAGTTTGAGAGAATACTTGTGTACTTTGTGTGCTTTTGTCGTTCGTACTAGAATTAATTAATCTAGTCTGTAAACAGGGATGATGCGTGCCCATCCTTGTTTGTGCTGTGGTTAACGTGATATTAAAACGGGTGTTGCCGTCGCTACTGTACTAACAAACAATCGTGTAAGCAAATTTCTCTGTTAAGGCTAATAATAAATTCCTTTGTATTTAAGTGACACCCATTTAAACTAGTAAAACCCGTTATAGCTTCTGATACCTCTGCTTGTATTTAGGCATAGGCCTTTCCCATAGATTTCAAGTTAACGGTAGTTTTCTTCGCTGCTCAGAGACATTTTAGTGATTAAGTGCTAAAAAAATAGCAAGCGCAAGAATGACCGCCTATCTGGTGGGTCAACGACAATCAATCAAAAGTCAATGACAGCGACTTGCACTTTTTCAAATATACAACGGACTACAACTATATCATCTTTTAACTACTTACTAACTGTAAAAAAAGATTTAATGGTAGAAAACATAAAAAAGTGATTGTTTGTCGAAGACAAAATACGTCTGAGTACGTTTACGAGATGAAACAGCTGCGCCAAATTCTAACATTCGTAACGAAATACGAGGTACCATATTTCTTCAAAGGCATTTAATCTCAGAAAGGTACGGCTGGAATTCATTAAACGAACTCCTATTTTTATGTTGTGTTCTACATATTATTTTTATTGATTTTTAATCTATGAGCTCAACACGGCTTAACCCTGAAAAGAGTCTTTGTCCAGCAAAGCGCAATTCTTACTAAATAAAATATTAAATAGATAAATAGTTTTATACAAAATATATACAATAAGCAACTGCAGAATAAGACTATAACAATCATCAATCAAAGAACATGATTATTTTTAATAACATTTAAATACAATTGGTAAAAACTATCTATATGTTTATTATATTCAGTTCCCCTTTTATCCACATTGTAAATAGGAACAGTACAACATAGTTTTCATCGTTTTAAAATACCAAATGTCTTTGTTGAATAATTTCACTACCTATCTAGTAACACTACCTTTCAAACTAAAACATAGTAATGATTCAACATTAAGTAATTGCTTTTAATATAAAAATAATTTTAGTATAGATAGTGAAATTTTTAGTTACAAACATTCTGCTGTAAATTTACATACATACGTTTGCTATGATTTGAAGCTTTGAAGTATTGCTTTTTACGTTTACATACATATATACGGCAAATATTCGTAACGTCTCCGCCAAGTAATAATATTGCCTGTGTTCACATTTGAGGCGGAATCATCGGCAATCATTATCGGAAAGTGAGCTTAAAAGCCATTTGAATCCCAACGGGTGGACCTTTATGAAGGTCTCATCCCGATGCGCCCGATAACTATGCTAATGTTATTCCTGCAGGAGGGTAACGAAATGAACGAATTTTACTTATGTGCTTTTTCTAAAAAGTCGTAATTTTTTTATTTTTAGTCTACGTATTATAATAAAATTATTTTGTTCCTTTTGTTATTATGATATTGGTGAATAATAGATCCATCTGTTATAGGAAAGAAAACCGAAGGAAAAGGAATCTTAAGCCTAAAAGCTTCAACTCAAACATAGTTCAGGATTTGTCTTAACTATGTAATTAAAGATAATGTGAAGAAGAAAGGAGTAACGCGACTATCAGGAACTAAGCCAATGGACCGGTTCAAGTCCTAACTCTTGGATAAGGCCCATAACTATGGACCAGCCCACACAACAGCAACCGAGACCTTACAATGAAATTTTTGTCAGGATGATATTCACAACACCACGTTGCGCTCGTTGCCTAAAAATATAAGAAATATTTCATTAACTTCAAGGCTCTTCAATATGAAATCTTGTAATTTTAGCTTAGGTAATCTTTTGCAAAAGGAACCTGACACCAGTGTGATATTAGTTACTTTTTAATACGACGAGGCGAGCAAGGCGTTCATTTGGTGGGAAGTGATATGTTTTTCTATAACGACGTGGCGCTAATAAATATTCTATACACCGCACCACGTTTCGTTCATTACTTTGAGATGTAAAGTGTTAAGTTTCTTTACCCCAGCAATTTCACTAGCATACAGCACCCTTCAAACCGGAACACAATAATGTTTGCACATAACCATAGCTTTGCATTAAAGGACCAGACTTTGGAAAAATATAGTTGAAGGCAGAAGGTACCGGCATATTAGTTAACCTAATACACAAATTGGGCAAGGGAGCGAAGTTCCGGATTAGGAATTGATGTCATTTAACTCCAACAGCTTCATCGGTCTGGGTGTTCCCCAGCTTGCACCCCGCGTTGCTTGGCCGGACTCCAAACTGCCGAGGAACTACGAATACATAACGTTTCAATTTAAATATTTATGTGTTTGCTTTGTTTTTTTTATACAATATTTTTTTATTAAAATTCAAATATTTGTTTGTTTTCAATATTTTTTACAATAACCAACTCCACCGCATATTGTTTGCTTCGCATTGTTAGAATCGAAGTCCGCTTTTTTATTATATTCGAGTAACGTTGTAATTATTAACAATAATTTGTCTTATATTATTTAAAAGTAAACAAAATCATATTTAATATATTGCATGGAGATTGGGATGTAAAATTTGAATTACAGAGTAACGTTCAACTACGTTCATTGTTTACACTGCTTATAAGAGTCATTGGTAACCAGGTAACTTAAAATAAGTACAGTTGAACGTTTCTTATATTTTAATATATAAATAATCAGTAAAAGTAAATGAAATTTAATGTTCCCATTATTAACGGTAATATTTCAAGCGGAAGCAAAGTTAGTTATGTGTTAAAAGATAAGGCACGGTTCCCATCGGCGGAACCACGTAAAACAAACTCGTGGTCGTCAACTAATTATTCGAAGTCACATAGTCCATTTTCTCTTATACTTAAACGTTTCAAACACTTCGTAAAATATAATAAATTAATTCTTGTTTAATGTATGCGTTCTCACTATTCCCTAGGTGACCTAATCGTAGGAGTTGTTATGTACGGTCTTGAGGGGACAAAACAAATATTTGATACTATCCCCGTTTAATCTTGTATATTTAGTGTGATTACTATAATACAATAATCTGTAAAATGTACAGATTGCATATATAATAAATATATCAAAAGATCGTATTAATTATTATTTTTTAAATATTCATTTATTTAAATATTTATTTTACAATTTAAAATTTGGTTGTAATAGGACGACTTATTGCCTATGGGCATTCTCTTACAATCAACCAAAGGCATGAGAAGATGGGGTAAGAGGGTTAAAAAATTTAAAAAACATATCTTACTACATACATATTACATATTAAATACAAAATAAGAATAAATAAAAAAATAACAGGCAAAAAGAACTCCTTTTACTATTATAAGTAATACCCCCCATTGTAATTTTTAGAAACCCAATAAGTTTTAATGTAAATAATAATAAATAAAAACGTATTTTAGAGGGAAGTGAACCAAATTTATCATATATATATATACATACATATATGTATACATATATGTATATATATATCAACAATATGGAACAAGAAATCCAAAAAAATTTCAGTCTCACATATTTTAAAGTTAAGTCAAAAGAGCAAATAAATGAGTTCAAAGCCTCCGTAGTTCTTACAACGAACTTAACCAATACAGCTTTGACCAGGGTTAGGTGTGGACTTATTTCCAAGCAATTAAAACTTTGACTTGAGTCTAGGTTGTTAGTGAGATTCGAACTTTTTTTTATATTGTCCCTCTGTACAATTGCGGAATAAAGGGAAGGCGGAGACAAAAGAACTGCTTTGCTCGGAAACATTTTTGTTGTTTAAGCTGGTATACAAATAATATTGTTAATAATTCTCTTTAGTGTTGTAGAAATTTTCTCAGAGAAATATTGAAACAAAATATATAACAATCTAATAAAACTTAATATTTCTATGAAATTAACGGAACTAGATTTAAACTGACTTTTTAGAGCGAAAGTAAATTAAAAGTTTTATTTAAATTAGAACCTGTGATCTCTGTTTAACTAATATATCCCGGAACATTTCGACTCGTGTCAGACCCCTTCTAATAGAATTTGGGATCTTGTAAATGTCATTTTCTAACGTAGGCTTCAGTTAAAGGGGTCAATAAGTTAGGAAACGTCAAAGCCACACGTCTGTAGCAAGTCACTGCTGGGGATGTTTACCGCGGTAACCACTTTTACTCCAGGCAAAGGATGAAAGTTTGTCATTGACTTAATCTGTTTAACTTATAAATTATTCATTAGCAAAGTTAAAATTACTTCAAGTTTATTTATTGTATATTTTGTAATCGTGAAGTACACTGTATTTTGATACCGTTTAAACGTATCTTGTATTAATTCGACACTACATAGTTAAACAGAAACATAAATTCATATTTTCAGTGTTGTACACATGCAGCTAAGACAAAGTTTTTCAACATGCTCAGATTGTCGCGACATTAACAACCTGAACTGAAACAGCAAACTCAGTGCTTCTTGAAGTTAGATAAAAGCTCGGAGCAGCAGATTAGTTGCTGAGAGTCCTCCGTAAGAGCTAAATGCGAGGTGTCCTTTATATACTTTGTTTTGCTATAACTAATTTGAAGCTATCATGCAGCAAAACTTTACTGAAATTAAATCCAATTTAAATATACGGGTTTCGTTATTCATTTTAAAAGCCTTATGACAAGCCGTACAACGATCAATATTGCAGTGAAACTATGCTTAATGAAGCGGTTTTTAAGAGGTAAGAAAGAAATAAAAATGTTTATAAACATACTTATAACAAAGTCTTTTATCAATTTGTAAATTACGTATCACATATCCTGTTTAAGTAAAAAAGTGTAAGACCTATTTGTATTCAATAGTTTTGTAATAATAAAATCTCAATTATATAGGAGCGAACAATTTAATAAGAAATTCATTCAACAAATGAACAGAACAGCTTTTTTAGTTACTTTGGACTTTTGTCTTTGGATTTAAACGACGAAGTGTTTACTCATGATACTCTGGCTCGCTTATATTGATAGTAAGAACACACGAACTACAACGGCTGACTTACTATTTGAGAGAAGGAACTAAACAGGTTTGATAAAATACTGTCACCATCCAAACTCGTCAACCTATCCCTAAAATTGAAATAAAAGCCTTCCGTGTTACAAAGCACACTATTAGTCAGCTCCATAGGTTTTATACTTTTAATTTATATTACATGAAACACGAAGCATTAATTAAAATGAAAGAAAAACCAAAAACAGTTATTAATAATATTTTGATTATGCTAGCAGTGAATAAATGATTGAGAAAGCCTAACAACAATTTGTTGGGATTGCTGTAAACGCCAGATGTTTCAGAGTTGAAATATTTTATATTTAGAAAAAGTATTTGATTCTCTTATAAAAGCAATCTGTTTGAATTATAAAGTTTTCTTAGTACATAAAATTGGGTTTTTAAAAAGAAAACGTGTTTCAGTAACTTTTCTTTTTTTTACTAACTTTGCGTTCCTTGATACTAAGGTCGGGATACCGTGGATGGACGAGTGAGTTGAATTTCGTAGCCAACGTGCTACTGATCTGGTCAAACTATTGCGTTGGATTCCAACCTTTGAGACCTCTTCCTCTTCCAATTTTCACTATAACTATAATATGATTACTTTCAAAAATAGAAATAAGTATTTGTACATGTATGTAACAAAATATGTGTAAATGTATAAATAAAGATGATTGTAACAGT
>DWLS01007989.1:0-10266 GCA_018246255.1 Pachliopta kotzebuea | reverse complement strand
AGCACCACCCGGGGAACACGTGTAGGGTAATCAGAATTCAGGTAATTCCTACGGACGCGAGTAACATCATCCCCCAACCCAATTAAAAAAAAGTTTACGTACACGTAGGTTGATATCAAATTCCATAGTATCAACTAATTCGTGTTTAAATATAACAAATTTATGACATAAACGAAAAATTACCTGGTGCCAGTAGATTGATAATCTTCCGATTTGTTTTATCAGCCACCCATTCGTTGATTTGTTGCACCGATTGATACGGATTATTGAAATTAGTTGGACGGACCTCACTTCCGAAATTTTGAATTGCGTTTGATTTAAACGCACGATCAACATTGAAAGTATTTTTTAACACCACGTAGTTTGCTACTTTCAAAATATTTTTTGCGCCACGTTTCTGTAGGTAACAAACACAAGATATATACTACAATATTATATATAATTTAAGAATATGAATATAGTGATAAGTAAATAATACTGTAGTATTGGAGTTTCAATTTCCCCTATTTAAATTTTGTTAACAAGGTGCATAACTGACAAGAAATTTATAGTAAATCTAAATATGTAATTATTATTTTATACACTGTGGATAATTGTAATAAACTTCGGAAAAACAATATTTATATAAATATTGTCAATCTGAAAAATTTTCTACGTATTTACATCTTACTCAAATTTCTAACTACGTTCAAACAATTCAACCCTTAAAAATATTAAAACTTTTTTAATTTAAACATTTCAGATTTAAGCGATGCTTCCTCCTACTATACAATTAATTTTATTATATAATTATGTAAAGTAAGGAAATATTATTGAACTCTAATAATATTATTTAAACGTATTGTTCGAATGTCTAAATTTGTTGTGTATGAATGATAATTTAGAAGGTTTTTAATACTTAGACTTTTAGTCAATCTTTGTTGTAATTATTTTTTGTATGACCTAAACAATCCGTACATTTCACATCAACACGATAACTACAAGCAACTAAGCTACCTGACACTAAATTGTAAATGTAATAATTAATATTAGTGAAGTACCTTAAAGAAAGACGTCAGTTTTTTGAACAAATCGGCAGAAGTTTCTGGCTTAAGCTGTAAAGCCTGTGTGATCTCCTGTTGAGTGTATCCATGGGCTCCTTGTTGCACTAACGCTAACAGCATCGCAATGGAATATGGTGATAGCACAACGTTACCTGGAGAATTTATGCCCTGAAACAGTTTTAAAAATGTTAATTTATCTTTTCATTAAACTAGTATGCGGAATACATACTTATTTAGAGAACTACTATTGCGTTATGGAAACGTTTTTAAGATAATAGAATATGTTACATCTTTGAAAAAACCCAATACATGACCTTATCCAAACCTGGCGAGATATATGCGTAACAATTTGATTGTCATATATGGGGGCAGCAAGAGGAGGCGTTCATACCGCCTCCTGCGTACCCCGATTCGAACGGAAGCCGAACGAAGCTTGGGAGCGACAGGTCCACTCCACCGATAGCAAATGCCAGATCGCAGCGCTGCACGGCCCATCACACCTTGAGGGTATGCTGGGCCGAGTCCACCGCAACTCCACAATCGTGGCACCGGTCATCGGCCTCTCGGTGGGCTATCCGGCACAGGTACTTACCGAAGCAACTATGTCCGGTCAGCACCTGTGTCAGACGGAAGGAGAGAGGTTTTCGCTTTCGGCGCATATACGCCTCCAGGACCGGAAGCAGAGCACAAGTCGTACGGACACCATACGGGTGATGCGCCAGGTCCTCCTCCCACCTCCGGCATAGCTCCGCCTCTCCTAGCCGATGGATCCGCTGGATCTCCTCTAGCGTAAGGTTCTATCCGCGGGCCCTCCTATCCGAGACATAGGTGGACACGTCGGCGAGAACCTCCGCCACAGCGTTTTGCACGGTGGCTGCCGCCCACGAGACCGTACGGTACCCCCGAATGACCCTTACCGCGGCGACGCGCTGCGCTTGACGTAACCGGGCCTTATTGCCGCTGGTCTGGCCACCCGCCCAGATGGGGGCCCTGGCCATACTCCGTCAGACCCCGGAGTACAGCCTCCGGCACGCCGCACTGGGTCCTCCGAGGTTCAGTAGGAGTCTTCCCAGGGCGGCTGCCGTTCTCGTGACTTTCGGCCCCAACTGCGTGAAGCGGGGTCCGAAGGTCCATCCTCCGTCCAGGGTGAGCCCCAGGTATTTCATATGCGGGCTCAACCTGACCCTATGTCCTCCTCAGAGGAGGGTGGCACCCGGAGCCCTTTCCGCCCGGTCCTGCGGAAGACGAGGGGTTCGGTTTTTTTAAGCTTGACCCGAAGCCCTAACCTCTCGATACGGCTGACTACTAGGCCCACTCCAGGGATCCTTCCACTCTAAGGACCCCTTCCGGTTCTCGAATGCCACCCCTCTCTGGAAGAGGTAGGCACTCAAGAGCCTCCTTAGATACAGAGGCACCCCGAAGAATTCGAGTGCCGCCTGTATCACATAGTGAGGGAAGCTGTTGAATGCGTTGGCAATGTCCAACGACACCGTCAGCACCACCTCTCCTCGACGTCCCGCCTCATCTGTCACCGCCCGCAGGTGTCTAATGGCGTCTATGGTCGACCGGCCGGCTAAGAACCCATATTGGGACTCACTGAGTAACGGGCCCGAGCTTCCCTCTAGGTGCTGAACGAGGCGGTTGGCTACGACCCTCTCCAGGGCCTTACCCACTTCGTCTAGCAACACCCCCGGTCGAACCGCCGAAGCTGAGTCCGGGGGTCGACTGCCCTTAGGGAGTAAGCACAATCGACCTTCTTTCCAAGCCTTTGGGAACTGCCCAAACTGCAAATAGCGGTCGAACAGTTCACGAAGGCTGTCTCCGAGGTGCACGAGAGAGATAGCGAGAAATCTCCCGTGGATCCCGTCTGGACCCGGAGCCCTCCGCTTACTCTGGAGGCGTGTTCGCCTCCGTGACGGGCAGCGAGACGTTGCCGATGTCCGGCGTCAGCCGAGCCATCCTGGAGGGAGTGACCCCACTGGAGCGTCGGGGAAGAGTTCCCCGACTATCCTCCCCAGGAGCTCCGGCTGAAGCACTTCGGTGAGTGGGGCCGACTTGGTGCGGAGTTTGTCCCGCACCCTTTGATAAGGTCGACCCCACGGGTCTCTCTCGAGACCCTCCACCATCCGAGAACAGTGGTCTACTACCGGTATCCTCTCTCCAAAAATCATGAATATTAACTTTAAATCAGACGTTAATATATGAATATTTTACAATATATTAATACCACCTGTGAAATTCCCATTAAGTAGTATAACAAAAAGACGATCTATTTTTTTACCCTCATATGTTTTCTTACATTTGAATCTAAGTTTTGTATATTACAATCTAGCTTCAAATTAAAACTATAACCTATGTGCTGAACTATAATTTGGCTAGAAAAGCCCAATCAAACAAAGAAATAAAATGTAGTCCAAGAAATGTATTGAATACACTGCATTTTATTTATTTACTGTATAACTACCAACCATTTTAAATATACAATATCATTCATTTCGCTAAACAGAATTCTTAAAAAACCCATACCTAAAAGCTTTGAATTATCTTCAAGACTTTCTAAATTAAACAAGATGCTTAAATTTTTTTGGAACGGCACAGAAAAAAAACTTACCTTTAATAATTTCAGACCAAATCTGGTTATTGCGAACGTTTCGTTGTTGTAATTTGCATTTTGACTCGTTTTTCCTGTATTATCGACGCCAAATTTGGACAAAATTCCTCCATTAGATGTTGTTGGAGTATTACTCGGTCTGATGTTGTACTTTTGTGGTTGCAGATTTTGTTGGTATTTGTGTTGTTGCGTCTCGAAATTTTGAGGGGAGTTCTGTGGAAGTGATTGTATATTTTGTGCATTGGGTTGCACTTTTGATTGGTAACTTTGCTGTTGTGCTAGCAAATTTTGTTGATAAACACTTTGCTGCTGTGGATTATTTTGATAATTCTGTTCTTGTTGGTACTGTACCTCTGGTTCATAATTTTGTTTTTGCTGTTGCAGGTTTTGCTGGTAATTTGGTTGTTTTTGCTGTTGCAAATTTTGCTGGTAATTCTGTTCTCTTTGCGATTGCAAATTTTGCTGGTAATTCTGTTGTTTTTGCTGTTGCAAATTTTGCTGGTAATTCTGTTCTCTTTGCGGTTGCAAATTTTGTTGATAATTCTGTTGTGGCTGCTGCAAGTTTTTTTGGTAGTTCTGTTGTGGTTGCTGTTGCGAATTTTGCTGATAAATATGTTGCTGTTGGTGTTGCAAACTTTGCTGATAATTCTGTTGTTGTTGTTGTAAATTTTGTTGGTATTGCTGTTGCTGTTGTTGCTGTGGTTTTTGCAGCGTTTGTTGATAACTCTGTATATGTGACTGCTGATTTTGTCCATGAATTTGTTGTGTTTGAGGACTAGGTTGATAAGTCGTCTGCTGTACTTGTGGTTTACTCTGATATATTGGTTGTTGCGTTTGTAATTTAGGCTGTTCAGTTAGCGCACGTTTTTCTGTTCCAAGCGCATTATTTTCATATTGTTGCTCATTGTTATTGTAATTCGTTTGTGAGAATGAATTATCTCTCACGCCGTACGGGTCATAAGCGATTTGAGGAATATAATTACGTAGATTATCGAATATTATCTGACCAAAATCCGGTACATTCGCTTGATATGAACTATACAGCCTCTGACAGTCTGCATTCCAAATTAATATACAACTAGCTATTATAACTACAAACAAAAAACATCATTGAATTTAATTCTTATACCAGTATTATTTGAATTATACCATAATTCTATAATAAAATATAATATAAGAAGAATGAAATTTTAATAAGAGTAATTAATAGTTATTGGTTTAATACAGGTTCTAGTAAAAATAACGATGAGTCAGAGTAAAAACAAATTAGTCAGTACTTACGGTTTAGTATCATCTTAAATAGAGATTATTCGTGCAGTTAAGAAACAGATGTAATTCACAGCACAATTTAAGATTCACAAATAACACTAAGATAATTTAACAACATTTATAATGATATATTCTGTCGGTGCGACGGGCACGATCGTATGTTACTTTGGTCCGACATGAGCGGAATGGCCACAAACAACACAATCCTCTGCCACAATAACGCAAAAACATGTTTATATGAATTTAATCTTTGATATAAGTAAATAAAGTGAGTTTTCCTTATAGTTTGCAGACACAAGTCGACCAAACGGCATAGTAGACGTGTAGAGGTTTGGTTTTTCCACAGCAGCCGGTTTTTTGTTTTCCTGACGCTTTATATTACAACTATACAAGATTATTTTATGTATTAAAAGAAATATCCTTTATGTAATGCTTAATTATGTTTTTTTATAACTGTTGTTCAAGCGTAGAAAATGCATAAATATACATAAATAGATTGTAATTTAGAAATGTCTATTTATGATTTTTTTTGAAAAACACGCTAATATTGAATTAAAAACTATAACATAAGCCTCATTTGGAAAAGATGGGCATTTCAATTGCAATAGATGTATCAACAGTACAGAGTACAGACTTACGATTCGACCTTTATAAATATATCCTCATAAAAAAATGTTGACACGAATGCAATTTTTGTACTCCTTAAAATGCTTAGTAGTAATAAAATGTTTTTGTGCCTTATTTTACATTTTTATTAATACAAATTATCTCTCATGTTTTTAGGGACCAATCTGCTATTAACTAATATTCAATTTATATAAATTGAACACAAATAATAGAAAACTTCAAATTGCATCTTGATTTAGTAGTAGCAAAAAATAATAATTGATAGAAAGTGAATAGCAGGTACTATTATATTTGAGTGTACTGCTAATAATACTCGAAAAAGTATTAATGAAGATCCTAATATTTAAATGACATTGAGTTCGTCACTCTGTTACTTTTTGTTATTTATCTATTTTATGTTTTGGAAATATTAGAAAAAAAAATTAACCATAGTCTCACAGACGGTGCTTCATAAAATATTTTAAATAGTACAATAACATAGTAATTTAAAATAAAATTTTAAATAAAAATAGCTTAAACACAAATAAGATTTTATCATTCGGTGCATTAGTCGCATGAACTAAACGGTTGTACCCAGTAAGTATAAAAAAAAAGTACATGTTTAATTTCACTATCATTTCATTTAAAAAAATTATACATTTCGATGCCGTACTACCAATTCAAAAAAGCATTCCACCACCTAAGTATTTTTATTTTAACTCCACGTGCTATAAACGGACCGGCCCAGTCTTAAGCGCACGTCACGGTGTAAATATTTTCCTCAATTATTTTATCTTCGGCGCATCGAACAACTGCGACATATTTACGTAGTTGACCACCTTCTCAGCAATGTAATGGGGTGCCGTCCCGAAATGCTGTAGAGGAGCTTTGTACTCGTACATGGGGCCCGAAATTATGTGTACCGCCCTCCGCAATGCTATACATAAAGAACAGATGCTTCCAATCTTTTTCGATATTGCTTGGTATCTAAAACATTAAAAACTATATAATTGTCTCCGTTTATTTTTTATTTATGTCAAAAGACGCTGTTGCTGTTTTCTAGTGACAACATAACAAAACTCTTAACTCAGTTCATGTCACAGACTATCAATCAATTCATTATGGAAAAACTGTTAACAAATTGAATGATGTTAGAATAGAGGAGTAAATAAAAGTTAATACTAATTATCATATGTTTTACTAGTTACTTACATGGGGCAACTCTGTAAGTGCTGAACTAAATCTCTTTTCTCCAGCACTAACAAAGCATTGTGCACAGAAGTAACGGCGATTGCTGACGGCAGTTCAGTACAAAGGTTCTTGTTGACTAGCATGCCACACATGCAAAGAAACGTGGCGGCAATTTCTATCTCGTCTGAATGAGATGGATCAGACCACCATGAGAGATACGATATAAAATCCTGCGGCACCACTGGTTGTGTTGGGAATTTCTAAAAAAGAAAACATAGTAAAGACTACAACTGCATCTATACCACAGTTTCCCATAGCCTGTTTTATAATACGGAGATATTTGATAAGATTTCGGGACAAAATGTTCTAATTTGGTTGTCTGCATCAAACCAGCCTGGTTAGTTACCAGAAGATTTTATAGTTCTGATTGACAACATTATCTTAATGTCGACACTATATAATATAAATTTTAAAATCCAATATTAATCCATTATAGGACATAGAAAACAATAAAGATGTTTTCACTAAAACAAACATTTTATTATAATTTGGGTGAACATTACGGCTTTTTTTTATTCGACGTGACGATGAGACGAACAAAGCGTTTACCTAATGGTAAGGGATACCCTTGCAAATACAACGTGTGACTGATATACATATACAGCACCACATTGCGCTTGTTGCCAAAAGGCATTAAATATTGAAAAACTTCCCTGATTTATATCATCCTTCAAACAGCAACACAGTAGTGTTTGCAACAGGACTGTTTGGTGGCAGAAATAAACTGTCGGTCAAAAGGTGACAAAGAGGTAATATTAGTATTTATTAATCTTGATTAACTAATTTAAAACTATATTGCGATTTATAAATGCTATTTAAAGGAAAACTTTTGTTAATTTACCAATTTATTCAAAATTGCCCTCTCCGTCGCGATCAATTGCTTACAGCTGAAAGCCTTGTTGGAGTATTTCACGAGCACGGACGCCGTCAGCGTTGGTCCATAGATCTTCTGCGCGATCCAGTAGCAAGCGCTGGCAACTTGCTGCAGCTGATTTGTTCGAACACTACTAACGTTCAGTACGGTATCCAAATACCACAAAGCTGTTTGGACCACCGCCGGATTTCCATCAGGACCCTGCATACATACCATACCAATATCTTTAGCAAGTTCACAACAGCAGTTTCTGTGTGCTCCATGCATTATTTTTTTTATTAACAAAATTTAAATAAAATGAAATCATCAAATAATTTTATTTTTCTTTTTATTTTGTGAATCTTGTGGGTTCACTGTCAAAAATTATTTCCTCTATACGTCGACAAGCGTGGCTAAAGCAACGTACTAACTTTACTACTAATCTGATTTTCAGGTATTTCCGTTGCTGGAGACCGTCTAAATAGGTACCATCGCAGCAGCACCTGTTTCCGCTGCCAAATAGTAATGGGCAAACATTACTGTTTTCCGGTTCGAACGTTGCTATAAGCTAGTGAAACCACTGGGGTCGGGAGACTTAACATCTCTTAAGGCGATGAGCGCAATGTGGTACAGTGTATACCATCTTAAGCAGAGCCAAGTTATTATAGACAAGCATATCACTTACCATCAGGTGAACGCCTTGCTCATCTCGTCGTCAAGTTGCATATAAAAATTACAAAATCGTTTATTTTATGGTTTATATTAAGACCAGCAGTATTGAAGATATTCGTAAAAAACTTTAAGGATTGGTTTTTTGTTTTTTTTGTCTAAAACTGACATAACTTAAAATTAAGATGATATTAAACAACAATAAGACTGTAGATAAGAGAAGCATTGCGGGCCAAAGTGCACTGGCCCTCGTGTGTTTTCAGTCGGAATACAACATTATTCCGGAACAAAACTAGGGATCTCTGTGCTACTAAGTAAGCGGTTACCCATAAAGGCAAATAAAAATATTACAAGTAGACAATTTTTCTATTTGTTTGGGTAATTGTATAATTTCTGTAATGAACTTAAGAAGTCTATTTATTGATAACTGGTTTATACAATCTAAAAGAGAACGTCAATGGTTTTCCCGAAATAAAGCTGATTTAACATGACCCGTAAAGGTGATGTTTTGTGTTATTTCATCTGACATACTCTCAATAATAATCTCTCGGCATTTAATTATACTTTTCATGTAATAAAGCTATAAAATGAGCAGGCAGACCAACTGAAAAAACAGTTTTGAAATAAAATTATGTCAATTATGAACATCGTCTTACAATTTTAACACAGTATAATTTTTTCAAAACAGATTTAGTTTGCTAATAAAAACTTCAGATAAAAAATAATTGTGCTTAATAAGTTTCAATAACAAGAAAATTAAATTTAATAGCACAAAAATTATGCGCTGTGAGCATCGACAATATTCGGTTTTGTTGAAAAAAAACCGGTTGTTGTTACTAAAATGTCATGTTACAAAACAGGTTAACTAAAAATGATTAGACAAAATCTAAAATCTATACAATGATTTATAAAAGTGTTAACAATATTTGAGAAGCTTTTATCAATCAAAGTATATTCTAAAAATATAATTTTGTTTGTTCTTCTTATAATGCCTCTCCATTACTGAACTTTGACTAAATCTCACGTATATTCACGTATTTATATGGAACTTACATTGACTTTCATTATCCAATTTATAACACATGCTCGGCTGATGCTGGAAATGGCAGGTGTCACTCCTGGATTCTCATAGCTCAGCAAATATGAAAACAAGTCCTCGGCATAATCTCTCTCAATGCACTTTATGTATAACTTCTTAACTGTAAACATACAATTTAAAAAAAACTAATAAAGTTTCATTTTTTTATTTTTAGCACTAATAACATAGACATAACTTAATGAAATGACGAGGCAAAGTTTCGTTATCACCGCGCGTTGCTTTTTTATGAAACTTTTTATGATGAGTGTAAGGAGAAACGGTTTTATTTTTTTAAGTTAAAAAATTTAGAGAAACGAGAAAATTTATAAGCATTTATGAAGTAAATAGAAGTTCAGTAATTAATTAGAAACTCTTTTTAATAATATTATTGAAGTAAATTGTAAAAACTTTAGTCACTTAAATTAAATATTCGTGAAAGTTGATACAAATTTTGTATTATTTTATTCATGGTGATATCATAATCTTTCCAAAAAGTGATAAAAAGTTTTTATAACATATATTTCAACAATATTAAATAGGGACTATCTAAATCTAAGTCACTACAAACTTTGTATATAGTTATGAAAGTAGTATTATTATTTCATATCCTAAACATTGGACACTCAGTTAATTGTTAACTTAAAAACATCATTGAGTGAAGTACAAACATTTATTAATAAATATATAACTGAGATAATACATATATTAAAAGAGATAATACAACCAATGAAACTAGAAGCTTCTTGATAAATGTAATCGTTTTTGTTTAGTCTGTAACTTGGAGATTGACTTGAAGACAATCAAAATATATCTTCAAGAAAAGAGTGAATAGGCATTTGCTAGGTTAATGCGCTTTACCATCATCGACCACATCTTCACTTAACAC
>DWLS01007988.1:0-10267 GCA_018246255.1 Pachliopta kotzebuea | reverse complement strand
GCAGGTTGTCACAGACCCCTAGGGGTCGATATAGACCACTTTAGGAATCACTGATCTAGGCCATTCAGAATAATTCGAACTCATCAACAAATCTACACTATAAGAGAAATTTCCAGCAACTTTAAAGCAGATAATCTCCCACTTGACAATAGAAACAATGTAGACACCATATTACCATAAAACATCTATAAATACTTTATTTTAAACTTCAAAACTTCACAGACAACAAAAGAAAGACATTGAACTCAAACATCGCAAGACCATATTTGACCATCCATTGAAAATATATACAGAAATGTCAGCATTCTCCGCGAGATGTCGCTAAATATAGTAACAATAAAAGATAGTACAACAATTGATAATAGAGTTACGCAAGAATATATATCGTATCAGAGACTCGAGCGGGCGAAGGTCAGAAGTCATTCCATACGTTTCCATAGCACATGGGTCAAATGATGGGTAAAAAAAATTAAAAGATAAAAGCTCAAATCTTGATAATACAAATATTAAATATAATATAATATAATCTGTAGACAGTGTTTAATAAATTAGATTTTTCTTAACATTCCAAATTTTTTTGTAACTATATAATATTTACTGTGTGTTTTATTATCATATGTACTTGTATATTTCTTATGTACGAATGTATTGTCGTTTGCGTGTGTAATTGTATAAATAGCATTTAAACATTTTGCTGTAAACTTTTGTATATATAAGTTCAAAGTAATGTTATTTAGTTGACGCAACTTAATAAATAAAGCTACAGCACATTAAAATCTGTACACGGCAATTAAATTTAACATTTCCAAGAAAATTAGGAATATACATGGGTGTGTAATATGACTGTATGTAAAACTCGCGGATACATACACATAGCATAATCCAGTCTAGCTAGAAGTATTATATGTAACGATTGGACAGGTTTATATCCTTATTTAAACGACAATGTCCGTCTGTCCGTCAACAATTTTCAATCTGGAGAACTACAAGGTGTAAGAGCTGGTGCTGAACATTTGTCATACAGACAGATCTCGCTTAGATAAGATCAGAGCCGTTGGAATTTTGTTGATATGTGGTCGAGTTCCCGATTTGTGGGGGCCCAAAGTTTCAATTTTGTATAAGCCACTTGTTTAGTTTATTCCTGAAATATGTAAAGTATTGGAAGGAATGCCGGCTTCGGTATTACCATCAGACTGTGAAGTGGGAATCTTTAGGAATGACAAGAATTCTGCTAGATGCTTTTAACTACTTCCTCGGCAACCCGCATTGGGCCAGCGTTTCAAGATGACCCAAATTCCCCTCTTATGAGAAAAGCCGACGTTTAGCAGTGGACGTTTATCGTCTGATGACAGACCAAAGGGCTTTACCATTCAAGCTTTTTTTTTTCTTCTATAGGTTAATGCTTGACCACGATCCCACCTAGTGTTAAGTGAAGATATTGTCTATGGTTGTAAAACACATTAACCTAGCAAATGCCTATTTACTCTTGAAGACGCCCACATCGTAATTGTACGGGAACACTGACGCCGACAAGTTGTTCCACTCCTTAGCTGTCCTTAATAAGAACGAGAATCCAAACCTCGGCTCCTCTTTATCATCAAAAATTAGGTAGATGGTCATGTTTCTAATAATCATAAAAAATCCTGTGTAAATTATTTGAGATATTTGTTTCAATCGGAATTGTTTTAAAATTTTAATACCTAACACTTCATTCCAGGTGAACAATGCGACAGTTACACCGAATATTACAAACGCGTGACCGGCGAGAGGTAAACGTTGTCCACGTTAAACATATATAATATGTTGCAGATTGAGAGTTATTATATCGTTAGCACATTGGATGTGTGATGTTATATTGTATATTTTGTTATATCTTCAATGTTATTGAAAAGTTTGTTTTATTTCCGTCAATGTTCAATAAAATCCTCAAGTAACTGCGGCCGACCACTACTGGTGTCTCTCAAGGAACTAAACTTAGCCCGGTCTTCAATTATAGACATCTAATTGCTACCTGGTCAGGGGGAGTACCATGATCTCCTCAACCGAAAGTCTCCACTCATTCAAGCATCTATTCCAGCAGTGAAACAAAAAATATGAGTGTGCGTCAACTTGTCTAATATTTAAATTTTTAACATTGCGTTGAATGGCTTTTTCTAAACCTTTCTTTGAAAAGTATTGATGATGACTTCTACTTTTCCAAATAATATCTATTATCATTTCACCGCAAAGACTGTCTCTAACACCCGCCTATGTATATTTGCATTATTTTAACTGCTTACTAGTAAACTTTAGATTACATCCGAAGGCAAGTAGAGAAATTAAAGATGTGACGAGACAATTCTAAATATGAGTTGATGATGATTGCTTGCATAGAAGAACAAAAAGATATGATGTGAGGCTTTATAAAGATAAGTTGTAACACATATTAAAAAAACGAATATAAAAGATGGAAATTCTCAGTGGACAGAGTCCTTAAATAATTAATACTATCCATTTTTATTGTACATATTTTGATAAAAAGCTGATAGACGTCTACTTACGTCATCGCAATACAAGATTCGATTTTGCCAAACGTTTGCTAATTAAAGTCATTGGACGGTTACTGCTTTTTTTTTTTTAATTTTTTGTTAAATAGTTATTACGGCGGTAATACAGAGGTAAAGCCCGATAATGTTCTGATTATGTAAATAGTTGAAATAATATCTAGAATTCAACTGGTAACTATTTTTGAGGGCGATGCGATTATTATGACTACAATAAATCAATATTAATAAAATAAAAAAAAAATAGAGAAATATTAAAATATATAGCTTATTAATAACTGTTTTTTCAAAGCAACTTCCTCTTTTGCCTTTTACCACAGTGCTTACTTTAAAAAAAAACTTTTATTCTTTAACATTCTAACCTAAAAATAATAGAATGAAATGAAACCTAGAAAAAAATGTGACTTCACATTAAATAATATAATCTTGTTCAAAAATCTAAAGTTTACCAAAAAATAATAAGTACTGTTGATGTGGAATTTTATCATTTGTAATATATTTATCATGAAAATATCAGATGACTAATGCCGATTTTTCAAATTTTCTGATAAGATTATTTTATACATATTGCTTCCTCCATACATTCAACTTTATGTAAGATAATTAATGAAATATATAGAAGAAGCACAACCATAGCAATATTTAAATAATCTTACATATATAAAAAAATATTGCTACTTTTTATTCAATATGCAGTATAAAACAAGTCCTACAGAACCCGCTGGACCCAAGCGAACATCACTTGCTCCTGATGCATCCTCCTAAATCAACAAACAAGTCTCTGGCTTCCTACCAACTCACATCGTATCAGACTGGTGGAAGTCAACTCCAATTCAAACCATTATTGGAGGTGTCCTATATCCAGTTGTGGACTTGGCTGATGATGATGATATAAATTATATTCAAAAGTTTAAGAAACTTAATAAATATAATCTCAGTTATATAAGTTTTTGAAATAACAGCCATATATAATAAAAAAAAACATGTTTTTGTAAATCTGTATATTGAATATAATTTTAATATGTATTAACACTTAATATACTTTTTGTAAATGCTTTAGAGAGTAATCTGTGTGCAGGGAAAATATTCTTGTGTTTAAAAATGTACAACCGCTCGGATTGATTTTCCAACATGCATCAAGTGGAATGCCTCGTTGATTTCTTTGAGTGGAACATCATGTGTTACGAACTCATCCAAAGGCAGTTTCTTGTTAACATACTCATCAACCAATTTCGGCACGCTATCTCTGCTCTTGTAACCTCCAAAAGCTGTTCCCTTCCATGTGCGTCCAGTCACCAGCTGGAATGGGCGAGTGCTGATCTCTTCACCTGCTGCCGCTACACCAATAATTACAGAGACTCCCCAGCCTTTGTGACAGGCTTCCAGCGCCGCACGCATTGTGTTAACATTACCAATACATTCAAATGTATAGTCCAGACCGCCATCGGTTAAATCAACCAGGACTTGCTGGATGGGTTTCTCGTAATCTTTGGGATTAACAAACTCGTTAACTCCGAACTTCTTGGCCACCTCAAACTTGTCGGGATTGATGTCTACTCCGATGATGCGCTTCGCACCGGCCGCCTTGCAACCTAGAGCTACAGCCAATCCTACAGCACCGAGTCCAAAAATAGCGCAATTGGAACCAGGTTCCACTTTTGCCGTGTTCAGTGCGGCTCCATAACCAGTGGGCACTCCACAGCCAAGCAGACACACCTTGTCCAGGGGCGCCGCGTCGGCAACTTTGCAGAGGGAAATTTCTAGAACAACTGTGTATTCACTGAAAGTCGAACATCCCATAAAGTGGTACAGTTCCTGGCCCTTGCAGCGGAACCTCCTCGTGCCATCGGGCATGACGCCTTGACCCTGGGTCACTCGCACCTTCTGGCAGAGATTGGTTTTGGGGTTTAAGCAAAATTTGCACGTGTTGCATTGCGGTACATACAAGGGTACGACGTGGTCGCCGGGTTTGACTGACGTTACGCCTTCACCAACGCTCTCGACCACTCCACCGCCCTCGTGACCAAGCACCACGGGGAACACGCCCTCTGGGTCTTTGCCAGACAACGTATAAGCGTCCGTGTGACACACGCCGGTTGCCAAGATTTTGACACGCACTTCGCCGGCTTTGGGCGGGTCTACTTCTATTTCCTCAATAGAAAGAGGTTTACCGGCTTCCCAGGCCACCGCCGCTTGGCATTTGATCACTTTACCGGCTGTCAACATTTTATGGAAACCGCGTATGACCGTTCACCACGGACTGAAATACTAAAATGAATTGCTGTCGAATTCAGTCGAATACCGAATTATGTGCGACCTTGACACTGTACTCTTTGATAAAATCGCACGACCCGCTAATTACATAACACTACACGTAAGAAAGAGATAACAAAGTTTCAAGCAAACAATACTTACTGAATACAGGCCCTCCCCTCCACGACACCATCAAAGTACAATCAATCACAATGAACACACAAAATACTTAAAGGATAAACAAAAATGTCCCATACTGACAAACGGCTAATTTTATTTTGCAAAGTTAATAATACAAAGAAACACATTTTCTTCAAACAATGATTTATAAAAGGGTTATATTTTCACATACACCAGTTGTAGAATAAAAACCTCGATATAAAAATTATAGTAAAGAAATGCAAAATTAAGGAGTTTTGATTTTCATCTTTACACGACAAAGGCAAATGTTTACACTAAGAATGAAATAACTATTACCGAATGAAATATTAAAATAACATTACCAGCTTGATTGTACCAATAGTGATGTATCTCCTGTTGTAATAAACATTATCGTTTTTTTAATGTTACACATTTAAAGGTTATTTAAAATAATTGGTGTTATTTTTCTTCTTTCTTGAATTACAAAATAATTAACAATACTTTTAAAGCTGTGTTTACTTGGTTAATATAAACATTTTATAAAGTAAATCAAGCGACAAAAAGTTTAAAACATTCTTTTTTTATCGATTTACTGAATTATGTTCTATTCCGAGTTATTAAACAAATAACGTCACTTCGAACTTTAATTGACTGTAGCGCATTATTGTTACACACCACCAAATTATTATCAACCTTGAACTTTTGATTCAAATTCAACAAGTTTTACATTAAAATTATATTACATGACTTAGTTTTATTTTTATTTCGTTGGTATGGTTTGGATGCGAGTATTTTAGTGGACAACATCAAAAAAGTTATTATAAATATCATAAAATGTGAATTCAACATTGATTAATGTTTTATTAAAGCTAAACTTGCAACACCAAAAAATGTCATTAACGTCAAATTTTACAAATAGCTCGTGTTTTCAATATTGTTCATGCTTCTTGGTTTAAACCAAGATCTTGATTTTGTTCCTTATGACAAGAAACTACATGAACAAATGGCTAAACTACATAATTACTACGTATTGTGTCCTTTGATCGACCAAAAAAGTTTCTCGGGAGTATCGCAGGACAAGGAAACATCCAATGTTATAGTAACTCTAGGCCGAAATGTTGTCAATAAATATAGGGTAATTATTTCGTATACCATTATTCCCTTGAAATTAATTATGATAGATTATGATTTGAACTCTGTATATGGAATTCATTAGATTTTACTCACTGTAATAATATTAAATGAGGTTATGTTTATAGGTTGTCCTATTGTGCTTTTGATGAAAATTTAAAAATACTGATGATCTATTCCCGTAATAAGAAATTTTATCAAGAAGAAAAATAAAAATTATTGGTATAAGTGAAACCCTTTAAGTGTTAGGTCTATTCAATCTACTGTTTTTAGTACAATTTATAAATATAACGCATGACTCTTTTAAATTTAAATTATAATTTTCAGCTTTCAGACCAAAAGCAAGTAGGTGGATGGACTTCAAAAGACCACATAACTTCAACAGTCATATATGATAAATCCCAAGATTGTTATGTAGGGGTTTTTAATAATAATTCTATTAAAACATGGAAAGAAGATGCAGATAACTTAGACAAAATCAAGAAACAAAAAGTTAGTACATTGCACATATTTTATGTATCTTAAAACATCTTATGCTAGTTTTTATTTTACTGGTGATAGGTATCACTGCAGCTGACAAACGGTATTGTGCAAATGTTACTGTTCTTGTTTGAAGGGTGTTGTATGCTAATGAAATTACTGTGGTAATAACACTGAATATGTAATGTCTCAAAGCGAGTAGCACAATGTGATGATGTGTATACTGTCTTAACTAGCACCATGTTATGGGCAAAAGCATAACTTACCATCAGATAAATGCCTTGGTGCTGCGATGGTGGTCAAGGGGTGGGCTTTCACCCCCCTCTGACAACTGCATAGACCCTGCCTCCGTGAGTTGTTTTTTGTATTCTGAGTACAAAAAACGACTCGCATAGAAATTAGCTTAAGGTACAGTTTACATATATATGTATCTATTGACTTACTTCTCCTCTCTCTTCCCACATATCTCTGTCTATCTCTTTGTCCCTCTAATCTTCTCTCAGCTTTCTCCTCTCCCTTTTATTTTTCTTAATATTCAGCTTGCAAAGTCCGGATCCGCGAGTCCTGTGATCGATGAAGCCCTCATGGCCATAATAGTGGCAGAGGGTAAAAACATCATCTGGAAAAAGAAGAAGAAAAATGTGTTTGTTTGAACAACTATCAACAACTGCCTTAATGAAGACCTGATTGTATCGGTCCCATATATTTCTTAACTGAAATGTATTATATTTTATATACTCGTTAATTTTTAATTGACAATGTTATTCTGTTTTTAGTTTCCGATGAACATTTTAAAGCTTATAACAAGAGGAGTTCAATCGCCTTTGGTAATTTTTAAAAATGGCAACTGCGCTTCACTCTCTTTTGCTCTGGATAACAGAAAGAGCTTCGAAAGCAAGTCACTGATCAAGGATACCGATGTAATCGTTGATATAGGACATTACAGCCTCAATAATACTGAACACATTTGTTACATACTTAAAAATAATAGCGATGGTTATGAATTATTGACATGCCCGTTGAGAGAGGAGTTGGGTGATATGGATAAGTCGAAATTGAACAAAGAGAAAATATCAAGAGAAGATGTGTATATTGTGGGTCAGCTCGTCAGTACCACGGAGAAAATTGGAGTTTACATATTGTGTGAGTACTGTCAATGTATACTTATTGATAGATTTCTGTTTTTGGGGGTCATTTAGGTAGATTCCATCGCAGCTCTTTACAAACAGTAATATGTTTATGAAGGATGCTGTATGATAGTGAAATTACTTCGGTAATGGGACTTAACACCTAACATCTATAAGCGATAAGAACAAGGTGCTGTGTATACATCTTAAACAGTGTTAAATTGTTATGGGCAAAGGTATTACTTCATCGGGAGAAGTTCTGGCTCGTCTGGTCCTTTAAAAAAATACATGTTATACTTGTCTGTTATTTATTATATAAGGTATTTTTTTATTACTTCTTTCTACTCAAAATCGTTCACTGTGTACACCGTGAAGCTATGCAACTCCTCACCTCTCTCTATTCGATGCAGTGAAAGTATTAAATTGTTTAAAAAACATGTCAAAGATCACTATCTGCAGCTCTAAGTTGGCTATAATATGATCAACATGCTCATGAAGCTATTATATTTATATATTATTCACATAGTAAAATAACTGACATATTGTAATATTTATTATTATTTCTATTGTATATACTTATTCTATTACCCTCCCGGTTTGGTCTACTTGCTAAATTTCTACCCAAAGGTTGTCTGGTAGAGATCGCTGGTTATTAATAAGACCGTCTTTTGTGAAAATCCTGATTTACTTTCTTTTTTTTGTAACTCTGTAATAGTGCATGATAAAGTATATAATAAAAATATATAATTAATGTGAATGAAAAGTAGATTTAGTATAATTCATCATCATCTCAACCCCTGACCTATGTCCCGTAGATGTTTATATGTATACTGTTGGACATAGGTCCCTGGAATTCTCTTCATCAGTTCATATATGTCTGCTGATGAACGGCTTCTTCCAATAGTCGAAGGTTTTGGGTTGTCTCTCACTATGCTGGCCTAAAGTGACTTAGTTTGGAGCAAGAGCCCAATTTGTTAATTAGCAGGGTTCCCTGAGTTGTTGAGGGATCTTTCGTGTAATGTATTCAACAAAATGATATTTTTGTCTCTGCGAATTAACTTAATAAATAAATAAAACAATTTTTGTTTTAGGGAGCGACAGTAAATTAACTGTTTATGATTTTAATAAAAAGAATTGGAGAACAATCGGTTCAGTTCCTTGGATCTCTGCACACTCCAGCGTCTCTATCTCGTGGATGGGGAAGAACCATTTGATTTTCTTCGGAAGCAATGTGGAGCAGGACGGGGCTCTCATTGTGGCGTATAACATTGTGCTAGGTGTTGGTTCTTGCAAGTACCCAATGAAGATGTATACTGAGGATGCAAAATTATACTGCTTCGATAGCCGTATTGTGTTAGAAGCCTCTAATCACATCGGTATGCTGCCCTACGTTTTGGAAACTAAAAGGAACTTGTCAAGTCTGCTCGGCTCGCATGAGGTAATGAAAGACGAGGGTACGGAAGTGGCAGACTGGGGCACGCCGACGACTCCAATTTTTAAGAGCAGCAATGAGATTAAAGAGCTACTTGATTTAGGTTTGACGGAGAGAAACATCTGCTCACAGGTAGTTCCTCCGTTGCTTGAAAAGAACGACTACAAATATATTTTAAAGGTCTTAAAAGATTTCAAAGATGTGCCGGAATCAGTTTTAGTTCTATTGCTGTCTTATGCCATGAAATTGGTGAACCCTTCTGATATTGACATCACAAACAACGAGGAATTTATTAAAATATGCTGCATGGATTCCAAGGATAATGGTAATCAAAAATCTAAATTAGAATTCCTGAATTATATCCTGCAGGTGCAAGTGAGTGATGCAATATTAATACCATATTTGAGGAACGGACTGACACTTGACAATGCGTTGTTCCTCATGAGCTATATATCCTACTTGCTAATGGATTCCGATCTAAAGATGAGCATAGAATATGAGAGCAAGCTGTTCGATTGGTGTACATTATTAATGGATGCGTTCTACCAACAGTACCTGATGACGAAGGATGAGAAGGTCACCTTTGTGCTGGAGACAATGCGGACGATCGTGGCAAATCTTGTTGATCAGTTGTTATTAGTTGACAGTGTATTACCCAAGCTGCAACGGATAACCACCGGCAAGCAGCTGGAGAGCAAAACTGATGAATTGTTATCTTATACTATAGAATTGGTAGAAATATAGTTATTTAAGAGAAATTTTTTGTTTTTGTTTAACCTTATGATCAGGAGCTCGCACACCTGCTATTATCAACCATTACTTAATACCTACTTATCCTAAGTATAATGTCAAATACATTCATGGGATATAAATTATAGTTTAAAAATAATCTAATGCATTCATTCATTCCACTCTGAAGACCCTATATTTATTTTCATGTGGAGGCTAGATCAATGCAAAGTATTGTAGTTTGTTCTTTATAAGCCAATTATACCGTGCTACTACAGCTTTTGATATCCATTGTCATTTTTTTTATTCTCTTTATTGTATAATCCTTAACTTCTTGACGTGCCTCTCCAACTTAGAAGAAAGAAAGAAACCGTTTATTTGAAGATTTAGTACATACTTAAGGAACAAAAATTAATAAATAGGAATACAAA
>DWLS01007987.1:0-10268 GCA_018246255.1 Pachliopta kotzebuea | reverse complement strand
CAGAAATACAAAACCAAAAAGCCTACAACAGCAAAACCTTTTTTCAGCAAGATAGAGCCACTTCTTATGGTACAAATGACTCATTACCTGGTTTTCACGATATATTCCCTGGAAGAGCGAGGAGACATCAATTGGCCACCGAGGAACCCTGTTTTAACGCCTGCTGATTTCTTCCTATGGGGCTACGTAAAAAGCATAGCTTACATTCCACTACCACCCAACCTGAATGTTTTGAAACAAAGAATCACTGAAGAAGTCAACTCTTTTTCAAGAGCAATGCTCCAGCGAGTTATTGAAAATTTTAGCTCCAGGTTAAATAAGTGTGAACAAATTAATGGTACGCATTTGCAAACGGTTGTTTTTCATAAATAAACTTCAAGAATAATTGCTCTTTAAATTAACATTAAATAAAACGAGATTTAATTAATATTTTGTTTTTTCTTTAAAATCTAAAAACGAAAAACATTTTGAGACACCCTTTACTATCGTCCGTCGTCGTTTTCAGAAGCGGTTTCCTAATACACAGTTTGTAGATAAAAATTAATAAAAATCTGTAACAGTACATTTAAAGTACACGTTTATTGAATTGTTTATGTAGGTAGTAATTTCTATACATTTATATGTTAAGACATTGTTCGATTATGAATAACGAAGCTAAAGGTGAAATTAATATGAAAACTTCGGTCCGTAGACGAAATTGGTATCTGAGACGCCATTGTGACATAGTTTAATTAAACCTCCGCACATAAAGAGGCCCGCTCATTGTTTCTTGAAGGCGACGTGAATAATATGCTCCGTAAATATTGTTCGATTATTCACCAGGGACGTAAATAGGAGCGCCAGAATGTTTAGTTTTAACTAAAATTGGAAACTTGAACCAGATCTGGTTTAGAAACGTGAATACTTCAAAATTTTACTTCGAGCAAGAAGTCGATTGAATCCTTCTGATTAAGCAACCTTTCATAAGCTTCGCCGAGTCTTCTAATAGCCTATACATCAAAGCTTAAAGAATAAAGCCTTCGACACTGACGGTGTAGATACTCCACAAGCTCAAAATTGCTCAGAGAACGATGGAAAGAGCAACGTTCGGCTGTTCTCTAATTGATAGGACTAGAAATGAAATAATGCGCCAGAGGACATAGTCACCTACATAGCCTTTTGATCCTGCAAAATGGAGTGGTAATGGTCTGGTCTGGTCACGTGACCACCGTTAGAGCAGACGTGTCTTAGATATTCCGTGACCTCTCCAAACCGAGAGGACGACCACCGAGAGGGTTTTAGTGAGTAAAAATCTTCACATAACCTTGACTTCCCCCAGAAAACAAGGTATCTTTTCGAAGATGTCCCTTCAAAAAAAAAACACGTATCTTAGAGTGGAGGGAGCAAACGTAGGACGGGACGCTCTCTCACCAGATAGAGAGACGACATGGACAAGGCGACTGCTGGCAACTGGATGTGTATAAAGGCATAATTCAGGCTAAATGGAGTCTTTGGGAGACATGTATGCTCAACAATGGACATCAGCAGACTGTTAACGATGATGATCGAATAATAATTGAATGATAATAGCTTAGTTTGTAATGGCGTTAATTGGCGCAATATTCAATGTGACGAAATGAAAAAGCTATCCCCTCTGAATGAAATGATTTTGATTAAAGAAAAACGTCGCAAGGTAACTAAGATATTCCAAAAACAGCCGCCCTGTGAAAGTCAGCCGCAATTCCATCTGTGGGAACGTTAAGAGGGATGTTAATGAGACTTGTATTAAAAATTCTGCTTTTGCATACTGTTGCACAGTAAACTTGAAGGTATTGAATAAATATCTCTAGTTTGTTTGCGCTCAGCCGAACGACAAGGCTGCGGCGGCCGAATGAGATGTTTTGATAAGACCATGAATACCGGGCAGATGAGTCCCGGCCCGGCGGAATGATTTCGTGAGGTAAACATTATCCTATTTAAAATCTGAAGCCCAAGATGTTGACTTTGAGTGCACTTAAAATTTTACACTGCAACTTTTTAAAAGTTTCGTTCGCTTTTCATAATATTTTGAAATATTTTAAACGGTTTCTTTATTTACTATAAATCCCAATTCCACATAATAAATAGCTCTTTAAAATAACAGACGGAACACAGATGATACTATGACGGCAGTGTTTTTATTTAAAATATTATTTTCACACAAAAAAGGTACATAAAGCGGATTTAATGCCAGAAGGTAATTTCTAGAAGTCTGCTATTGAGTTTTTTTTTCTATTTTAATGCTCTTTTCTCCATCTAGAGAGACAGAGATTTTTGATTTTTTTCAATTCTTTTCTGTTTTTACTACTTTTGTTTTCCTAATTTTTTGCAATTTGCCATTCCTCTGTCATACACCCTCTCTTTCATATCATTTACAATTTTCAGGTATCTCTTCTTTTCGCATCGCCTCTCTTATTTCATCGCCGATTATTTAACTAATTTCATTAGATATTTTTTTCTTTTACACATATTTTAATTTCCTTTTTTTAGTCTTATATTTTTACCAAATTTACCATAAGGTTGAACAGAGAACAAAAGTAAGGGTGCAGTGCCGTGTTAGTGTCTAAGGTATACTTATATATGGTGGTTTTAAACCAATATTCTGAACACCTTTCTTAATTGCTTCTACTCTAGAATTCAAATCAGGGATTTGCGTATGACAAAGCAAAGCACAGCTGTACAGAGGCAGTAAAAAGTAAACCTACGTTGATGAAGCAATAGTCGTAAATCATCATCGTTAACAGCCCGATAATAGACCAATAAACTAAGCAATAGACGCAAGTGTTGTCAGCTAATTGATTTTTTAATGGGTCGCTCTAGTGGTAAATTGGTTTAAGTATGAAAGTACCCCGGGAAGCCCCAAACGACGTCACACGACATGAGCTGGTAAATATATCTTTTTAATTGGTCACCGGCGGAAATTAATTGGAGGCTGTGCTTGCGGTCATTGATAAAAATATAAGCCATCTTTACTTACTGAGGATAACGTGTTTTTTTTCTAATAACCTAACTTTTAACCTCATTTTTACAATGTGTGAACAGTGTATTAAAATTTCTGTAGTTAATACACTGTTCTGACCGGAATACTTACATTATTTGATTCAAAGGCAAAAGTAAAAGCTGCATCATTTCCTACTTAGGCAGCCTCCAAAAGCCCTATAGTCCCGAGCTTTCAAAAGTAGAACTAAGGTAAGTCCTGCCTGTATAAAAGGAAACTGAAAGGGAGTTCGAGTTCGCGGGCTTTGAGGGTGGGAGCCCTCACTGTACATTGAATGAGCTCAGGGCGAACGGCAAGTACGAAGTGGAATATTTAGTAGCAGCGTACTGTTTATGCTGGGGAGGGCAACAGCTTTGCCCGGGATGTGCTTAACAGCAGTGCATGTAGGCACCCGTGACTTCCGAAGGACATTCCGGAGCCTTCCGTAATACACTGAGAATGATCACCGGAGGGGATTTTAATGGGAGTAAATCCCACATAACACTGACTTCCCCCAAAAAGGAGGGTATCTCTTAAAGATTTACTCCGCGACTAAAAAAAGGCAGCTTCCAAAAACTAAGGACCAATAACTTTAAATTCAATCTTACAATCCCAAGTGAAGTACAGTTCCGGTGTTAACGGTTAACGGGCGGGTACCCATCAAATGTTACCAATAAACCGGCTTAACAATTGGCCCCGTCGTAAAGCGCCCTCCTAACTTAAATCTAAAGCAATCCCCTCAAGTGTTCAAGGACTTTGAGTTAACGGGTAATTAAGTTAACCATTTGCGAAACGATAACGCGTTTCTGATTAGGATATCATAACTTCAAGTTATCTCATTTATATAAAACTAAATTCTTTCTTAACTGAAGGAAATTGTAGGTTAAGAAAACATTGAATTTATATTACTTATGTCTCAAAGCAACGAGCACAATATGTTTTGTAAATATAACTAGCACGACGTTATTATGGATCACCCTCATCATCATCATCATCAGCCTGCGACCACTGCTGGACATTGATTTCTCCGAAACTAATACGGATATGCTTATCACTTCCTAATAAGTTCAACGCATTTCGCTTCTTTCTCTCTCTCCTTTTCTTTTCTTTCTAAAATTGTATGTATAACTAAAAAAAGTTAACTGCCTTTGTATCTATCGCAAAGGTTACTTGTAACGCGGAAGGCCCGGAAACGCTTGGTTCGTTTTCTTAAGCCACACATTTTTAAGTGCAGATATTGACAGAATTTTTTTCAAGCTGTCTGGTTGACTTTTACCCTTTCATGCTATATCTGCTCTCTTAACACTATTTTAGTATATCTGTTGTAAACTTATGGCTTAAACTGTACTGTCTATTGAGCACGAGTACATATATAGCTTTGTCGTTATTGTCACTTAGAATCAAGTGAAATTGAGCTCAAATTATATATAAAAAAAAGGGAAGGAAAATGTCCGTAAGTATAAGATAACAGCAATCCCTGTCTGTAACAATGAAATGTTTACACATCTTTACATTGCATTGTCGATGTAGCTATAGATATATTACATGAAGCTTTGACAGATTTAAGTGGAAACTCCAGGTTTTTTTACAGGTTTTCCTGTAGTAAATCCTGGAAACATAAAGTTTTTCTAGCTGGTACTTTTACAGCTGTAAACATAACAATTATTAAATCCATTTAAAATTTACATTTTCTTTTGTATGATAACTTCAATGTATCAAAGCACACCTTCATTAAAGAGCTTTTTATATATGTTTTTACTTCAAAGGAAAAAAAAAGATTAGCTAAGACCCTCTGTACGTCACGGGGAGTGCGGAATGAAAGACATGCAAATGAGAGAAGGGGGGAGGGTCGATCGTGGCCTAATTAGTTCGAACGTAGTACAACAGGTCGCATCTTTATTATGTTCCACAAATTTTCATTTGTGTTCCCTCTCAATTTACAGCTCTGTCTATAATGCGATCATAGAAGCTATACATCTCAAAAAGCCCCAGGTTCCATCTTCAGTGGCCTTGAGCTTCCAGAGAAAGAAAACCTCGTAAGGAATCCAACATGTTCCAATAAAAGTTTTGGGTAGACTTGATATATTTACTTGCTTAATCAGGACGATATTAACTTATCTCTTTAGGAATGTAAGTCAGGAGTCCCACCATTAGGAACATAAAAAAGGGTTGTTTATTTATAAGCAAAATTAACAAAGATATTATTTATTATATTCAAAACTTGGGGTGTAATAGGTCCCATAAAGATTCACGGGACCCAAGCCAACCTCACCTGCTCGTGGTGCACCCTACTAATCAACAAGCAAGGCTCTGGCTTCACCTACTCGCATTGAATCTCATTGTGGTTTATTGGGGAAGGCCAATGCCCAGCAGTGGACGTCTATTAGCTGATGAAGAAACGATATATTATATGATATAAAGTTAATACAAAATAAATATCTTAATAGCTTTCGGTTTCGCGTTTAGCAATATGTTAATTAAACGTTATGGAAGTACAACAATAATACATTAGTACTTAATTGCTTAATGCCTTTTTGTACTATCACTGTGATATAGCAAATGGGTCGCGGGTTCGATAAATGATACAATGTTTATTTAATAATACCAAACTTTCTTAAAATTAACAACACATGGTATCCTTCAGATCCCGACCAAAGCACAGCTTGTACCTCAGAACCCTATGTCATTGGTTCAGTGGAATTGACAATTTTTGTTTGTAGCTTACATTTATGTAATTATATGACCAAATGTGATAGTGTGTATGTGTGTTTGTGGGTATGTGTGGCAGTGTGTATGGAGTTTTTGTGTATAGGTGTGTGTTAGTGCGTATGTATGTAAGTAGGTGTCAGCGTGCATATGCACGAGGGTGCGTGAGTATTTACGCATGGAGCTTTCTATCCATGGATGAATGTAATTAAATTTTCTAATACTTTAATCACCGATGAGCAAGAAGCAGAAGAATAACTATCAATGTAGAATACCTCAGTTTGTCCAGGAGTTTGAAGAGCAATATCACAAAGCAGTTGACTGGCAAAAGGCAAATGAGCAAACAGCTGACGGTGTCTCTCTAGCGACGGAGATCAGAACTCATCATCCGACGGGGACCATCCATCTGGTGAAGGTAACAGGAATTCACTGGATGCAGACAGGGCCGGAGCGAACGGAGAGGATATCTTCAGAGGAGACCTATCCAGCAGTGGGTGTTTAACGGCTGATGATGATGATGATTTTGCCGCAACTACATGACTTAAAAAAGACAATAAGAATTAATTAAACGAACAGGGTCATGGGCCAGGTAATAAGCGGGTGAGGTCTCGCGCCTGTCTCGCGCAGTTCAAATTTACCAGCCGACCTCAAACGGCTTAGCCGCAACATTGTTTAACCTAACCTTACCCGACCTGTAACCCCTGTGCGGAATATTAATGAGCAAGGTTACGGGAATATGGAATATATAGCTGTCTTATGATTAAGTATTCTTAATGTCCATTTTGGTACAGCGGCAGACCGTTTGCTTATATTCAAGTTTTCGATTCCAGAGTCACGTGGGAAGAAGTGTGGCTTCTTCGAACCTAAGTGAGTTCTGGTTTGAAACGAGTGCAACTTATCTCACACAAATCACGAGATTTAAGCCACGCAACTCACCTGTTCGTAGTATTGCATGCTCATTAACAAACGAGGCTCTAACTCGCCACAAACCAGCATTAGGTCAGCGTGGGGGAAGTCTGCTAAAATCCCCTCACACACACATCATGTACTATTTTTGCTTCCAACCAGTAATATAATAGAATGTCGAGAGTGAGAGATGAAAAAATGCAGAATGAAAGGTGAGACAACTTAGAGAAAAGAAAAGAGAGGAAAAGAAAAGAATCACAACATAAACAGAAAGAAAGGACCCTTGTCCAAAACATGAAGAGAGAACGAAAAAACACCGTAATAGAGATTTAACACCTTATGTCCCAAGGCTACGAGCGCAATGTGATGCTGTGTACATCTTCTTAATTAAGGCCACATTGTTATAAGCAGGCGTCCCATTTACCGGCCATCTTGTATCATTGCTCTTTTATTTTATAGTACGAGCATGGTGTTCACCTGATGGTAAGTGACACTACTGCTTATAAAGTGGCTTTAATTACGATGGTGTACACAGCACCACATTGTGCTCGTCGCCTTGGAACATGTTTTAATTCTCGATACCCCAGTAGTTTTACTGGCATATAGCGCCCTTTAAATCGGAATACTTAAATTAATGTTTGCACGTTACTATTTAGCGGTAGAAATAAGAGCTGCGATGGTACCTACCTAGACGGTCTCCGTCAAAAGAGATTTACCACCAGCCTGTTCTTCTCTCTTTTTATCTTTGGTCTGCCCCTTAGTCTACGTCCAGAATGAAAACATTTAATTATAAACGACATCAGGCAGCCTCATTACGTGACTCTGGAACTCATAAGTTATCACTTAACGTAACACACAAAGTGCGTTAACCTTTTTTTTATACATACATTAAGATATAACTTTAAAAAACATTTACAACCTGGAAACCAGTACGGTTTATTAAGTCTGTACAAACGTCGTGGTAAAGCTTTAACCTCGCTCAGTATGATCCAGAAGATACAACAATATCGTGGATTTCTAAAAGTAGACTACATTACAAGAAAACAGATGCATATAAAAACAGCTTCATAAATAATAAGACGCCTGCCAAAAATATAACAGCAAAATCTCGGTCTCATATTATTGCAACAGGTACATTTTATTTGTCGTACAAACTCCTTGTGAAACAATTCGATTAATTATAATGTAACAGTCAAATTTAAAGGAGAAAAAAAAAACAAAAGAGCGTTAATTATCGTTATAAATAAATGGTCAAAAGTCCTGTAATAAAAAATCGGACTTCAATTCAGTATCTACCACAAATCCTTTTTTTTATACCCTGATTATATTCACCAAATTATCAAGCGAATATATTTTGCAAGCGTTATTAATCATTTGTAGAAGAAAAATTCCACAATTCTTCGGCAATCTTCAACCTTATGTCTCAAGGTGACAAGCCGTAATGTGGTACCATATTAACCAGCGCCAGGTAGTTTTGAGCAAAAGTATCACTTATCAAGTGAATGTCTTCCCCGTATCGTTGACGAATAAAAAAAATCTCTATAAAAACAAAGGTTAAGTCCTCGCTCATCTTAATACGTACTTCTGTAAACAAAATTTCCCATATAATAACGTTCATACCTCGTTTCTTTGTACCTTATTTCGTAATGTTTAAGTTTAGATTATGCCGAGGCGTGACAACTAAAGTTAAACTAGATATAGGCTGAGTCAAACAGTTGGGGCCTTGAATAATATTATTTTAGGATAACATAGTAAATTGTTATTGATATTATAGCTAACACAATTTATATCCCTAGTGGTAGCTCTCCGTTGCTGGAGACCTTCGCCGCAGCTCTTCGTTCTACCGCCAAATAGTCAAGAGCAAACATTACTGTGTTCCGGTTTGAAAGGGGTTGTATGTTAGTGAAAATACTAGGGTGACGTGACTTGACGCCTTATACCTCAAGGCGACGAGCGCAATGTGGTGTTTTGTAAACCATCTTAATTAGCGCCACGTTGTTATAGGCAAGCGTATCACTTACCATCAGATAAACGGCATGCTTGTCACTTCTCCTTGTCGTAAAAATAATCATACTGCCATAATAGCATTGCTCTGTTTCGGCTGCGAACATGTGAATCCTCTGATTCACATATTGGAATACTCTATCAGAAAACTCTTATTCTGATAGAGTACACTTTACTATCTTCAGTCTCGCTGCCAATACAAGTTTAAAAATATCACAACTGAGTCATTTTAGAATTATCTAAAGTGATAACAATGATCATCGTTCCTCAAAGTTTCATTTGATATTTACAATTCTAAGTTTCAACTGAAAACCATTTAACAATTAGAGTAACTTTGGCTGTAGTACTCAGGGGATTGCCCAGCCTCAGCGCGCAGAAGGGGTCGAACGAGAGGAATGGTCTGGCCTCAGTTGGGATTGTATTGTATTTGTTGACTCATTGACGCATTGCGGGCAATTAACATAAAGTTTATTGGATTCAGATCTCTTTTGCAGGAAACGCTATAAGTAGGTTACACAGCAGCACCTCTTTCTGCCTCAAAATAGTACTGTACAAACATTACTGTATTCCGGGTTGAAGGTTGCTGTAGCTTGTAAAATTAATGAAATAACAAGACTTAATATCTTGCTTCTTGTGATGCACCCAAACATACCTTAACTACTCGTGGTTCTCCCTGCTAATCAAATAACAAGGCTCTGGCTTCTTACGAACCTGCACTGGGCTAGCGTGGTGGTAGACGGTCTAAATCCCCTATTATGGGAGGAGGCCTGATCAGAAATAAACTATTAGGAAACTACGAGAGAAATACTTAACATTAGTAACTTTAACTATACTTTTACGATAGCTGTGTTCAGCCACCATTTTAAAAACATTAAGAAATGGATCATTAATCATAAGCTAATGGCGTCTCCAACGGAAGCCCCAACAATGGCCCGCGTCAGGATGGAGAGGAAATTTTAACGTTTTTAATCTTTTTAATTATGGGACCAAAATTATTAACGTTTCGTTCACGGAATAACTTATAAAAGGTAACGGGACTCGAAATTCGGCGGTTTAACGGTTTAATCCAGGGGTCGGCTCCGATGACCCGCGGGTCACCCACCATCCCATAATTTGTTTTTCTCCAGTAACAAAATGTAATAAATATGAATATATCAAAACGAAAATATTCCGTTCCATACGTCTGTAATGATTACATTTCGTCTGTTTTTGACCCGCGGCTACGGATCATTGCCAATCCGCAGCCCCCTCGAAATTCTCGTGGGGTCAAATATTTCATATAAATTTTAGCTAATGTAATTAATTATATCTGAGAGGAAAAGAAAAAATAGTTTGTATGTGATTAATAAGTACTATGATAAGTTTCATAGAGTGAATAGGGATGTGCTAGGTTAATCCGCATTACCAACATAGACCACGTCATCGGTTAACATCGGGTAGGACTGTAATAAAGCATTGACCAAAACCTTCAAAAAGAAATTTCACTAATAAACTATGATTTTTCAGTCTTCTTCTTTAGGTTAAATAGAAAAACAGTACCGCAAATGTTCTTTTTTAAACACAAACACACTTAACAATACGAGTCGCCCGTGAGCCACAGTAGTGACAACACGTTCGATCGAGCTCAAGCCAGCTCTCGTTCGCTGTCCGCCCGCTG
>DWLS01007986.1:0-10272 GCA_018246255.1 Pachliopta kotzebuea | reverse complement strand
TTTTATAAATAATGTATATGTTTAGATATTATAAGATAGTATGATGTAAGTAAATAGGTACTATCAGTGTATGTGTTAAGATCCACTATCGTGGATCCCCATTTTCATTTCATGGGCCACCAAATTGTTTTTCGCTGACGTAGGCCCCTTGCAGGTTGTCATAGACCCGTAGGGGTCGATATAGACCACTTTGGGAATCACTGATCTAGGCTGATAAACTCGTAGCGCCTGTTTATATCGGCAAATAGTAGCAAAAATTACCGTTTAGGTTTGAAAGGCATTGTAGCTCACCGTTCTTACCTTGGTAACAAGATAATTTGTATCTCTAAGCGATGAGCACAAAGCAGATTTGAATATATCATCATTATGAGCGCCACAAAATGTCGTGGCACAGCATTTACCATTATGTGAATGTCGATTTTCTTGTTTAGCAAATAAACACAATCAGTCGATGGAAATCATTCACACAAAGTGTGGGTAATGTTTATTGTAATAAGAATTTAAAAAAAAATTATAATTTATTTGACCAATAAAAGATATGCAATATATTACATTTATATGTTGGTAAAATTATACCTTCTGATTATACATATACAAGTATTTAAAGCAAAATGAAAAACCATTAACAGTTTTATAACATTAATATCTTTTGCCTTCCAACATATAAAAGGGTGAAAAAAATGGGTTCAATTCATTGAAATCTATCAACTAACAGTTAAAATAATGAAGGTGAAGTAAATTTTTATTGTACAAGCAACACAAAAGAAATTCTGGTGTGAATAAAATTCTCGATTTTTCCTAGCACCTGAACACTATATTTTTATTTGTCTTTATAAATAATTTTCATAAATCAATCAATAACAATATGACCACAATTATAAAATAAGACATTTAAAAGTGTATGCTTCATTCTGTTTTTGGTGGAACATAAGGTTGTATTAAATACTCAGAAAATGAATTGACAGCCGCTGCTCCCCTCACTTCTTTGTCTAACAGTGGAAGTTTTGTGACATGAAAATCTTCATACAAATCAGCAATTTGCTCCAAATATTTCTCTTGCACTTTATGCCTGGCAGCGCAGAGCTCACAGGGTGCTGATGACCTCAGCAACAACTGATTTACAATTATATTGTGTGTGTCAATCTCACAACGAGTAAGCTCTTGAACTAATCTTTCCGTCTCATACAATGACAAAAATTCAGCAATACAAACACAGACAAATGTTGTTTGATTGGGATCTTTGAACTGAGTATTCACTTGCCTTATAACCGACAACATATCATCCATTTTATTGCTAAACATATCTGAATTAAATTCTGTCAGTCCAAAAAGTGCTGAAGCTTGATTAATAAATGGAGCAACCTGCAAAAAAAATTTAATAATTATTTTTCATTACATGAACATGTTTTATTTTTATCATTGAAATTTTATTTACAAGTTAACAATACCTTTGATTTCAACCGCATTAATTTACCCAGTCCTCTCTCAACAACTTGGGGGAATGAAAGTAAACGCAATGTGTGACCTGTAGGAGCAGTATCAAAAACTACTGTGCTAAAATTCATCCCCTTTACTAATTTCATCACCTGAAAAATTGCAGATAACAATTATGTTATTTAAAAAAACCTATAGGTTTAAAAAATTATTCGAACAAAACTTTTCTTGACACATTACATTTTAGTATTACAATTGATGATCATCCTTGTTTACCACAAATTTTAAAGACATAATTCATGGCTTATTCTCGGACAACATATAATTTTTAAAAGTAAGTTTACAAGAATTATTTAATAATGAATACCAATTTTACCTCTGCATAGCTCATAGCTTCATCAATTCCTGGGAAAGCTCCAACTATTTCTTGCATAACACCTTTACCTAGCCTCATGGCTTCAGTTTCACCTTCAAAATATTCTTCAGGCAATTCTGTCAAGCCCACATTAGGGTCAACTTCCATAGCAAACAAGTTGTCGAATCCTTTGACTTTTGTTGGTACCTGGTGAAGTTAGAAGTACAGAGCAAGAATAACAAGCAAAAGCTTGTGTAAATAAATGATGCAATTTAAAAGTAAGCTGAGGTTTGATCAAAAGCGATTCTTACACATACGAACATGGTAACAAGACCTGTTTAAGATCTGCCATCGTTTTTCGTCTTTATTTATTTTTATATTAAAAAATAAATGATTGAATACCTTAGAGAATTTCTGGTCAAAAGCATCAGAAATGTTGTGTGCAGGATCTGTTGAAATAATTAATACGGATTCTCGAACTTTTGACAACTGGACTGCTAAACTACAGCTGTAATTATTTTTTTATATATAATTTTATATACATAGAAAATTTTACAAATTATGACTACGTTCATTAATTACTTGCCTGCACGTCGTTTTACCTACACCGCCTTTTCCACCGACAAATATCCATCGCAACGATTTTTGTTCAATTACATTCTTCAATGAAGGTTCTAAAGGCTCAAAATTTTTACTATCTGCCATATTTACTAATTATTTTAAATACTTCAATACTTTATTACGGCAATTCCACTTCCTTTTTTGATTACAATACACGTCAAAATCAAAATCATCCAGGCATAGAAAGAACTAGGGATGTTACATCGTGTTTCTATACACCGATACTTAGTACAAATAAACACAGAAGTTACATTAATTGTCGCGAAAATCACTTTAATATATATAATAATTAGTCCACCTAAACATAGAAAAATTCATAACGAATCATTTTTCTATTTAATTAACTTATTTTTATTAGCATTAGTTTGCGATATATATGCAAAGTGCTAAAACTTTCAAATTTTTTAATCGATAGTTACATAATGTAATTGATGTGTAACTTTTCTTAAGTCCATGTCTATTTCTAATTTCACTATCTTTAATATGGACTCAAGATATTCTATAATCAGACGTGTGATTGCGTTATTCTTGCTGGGAGGTCATAAATATGTACCGGAATGTATTGCATTCTTTATTTCATTACTTCTAACATTACATTTATTTTTTCGCAAAATCTGTAATTATATTTCAAAGCTCCATAATATTACAAAAGCAATATTTTTTTAAATTAATAGTGGTAAAAATCATCATCATCAGCCGATATATCCACTGCAAGCTTTATATTTTTTATAGCTTTATATTATGCGAAGGGATGAATGTCATATAACAAGAAGAATGTTAGATATGATTGTGGAGGGATATGTGGGTCAAGGTAGACCTAAGAAAAGATGGATGGATTGTGTGAAGGATGACATGAGTAAGAAAGGGGTAACCGATGAGATGACGGCTGATAGGCGAGACTGAAAGAGAAGAACATGTTGTGCCGACCCTTCATAAAGTGGGACTAGGGCAGGAGAAAGAAGAAGAAGCTTTCTCAAAAAAAAAGGATTTGGTTTACCGCCTACCACGCCGGTTACAGTGGTAAAAATGACCGTTAATAACTTTTTCAGATAAATTTCTACATTCACGTAAGTCTGATTTGGTCAATAAATGTGTTAACAAAATAAAAAGGTCGCTAAAATTAAAATTACATACATTATGTTTTGTCAAATATCTGTCTCATGATTTAAGGTATTTTATTGTCTTTTCATCTGTGATATTTATAAGCCGGAAATGAATTGACACTGACAAATGAGATAACTGAAGAACTGTTTTCGCGCAAAATTTTTATAAACAAATTATTATTATTTTATTATGAATGAAATGAATAAAAATATACACGATGGTATTTCGATTAACACGTGGTCGTTTTGTTACCAAAATATATCTTCTATTAACAGTTATTTTAATTCTAACAATTTGTGCGTACTTATTTCCACAACTTAATTTCTATCCTATAGCGCCCGTTACTTTGTCTCCTAATGCCTTACAATCACGTACTACACGTCATTTGTCTAAGCTGATGACGGTGGTATTTCGTCAATTCGAGGAGTTTGAAAATGATATCGCAGATAGTGTACAGTCATTCGTTAGTGCTTTTCCCAACATGCCTATAGTAGTCTTGTGTCAGAATTTACAGTATCCTCCGTTTCAATTTTCTCTACCAAATGAAACTTTGCGAAATGTAAAAATTATATCATTAGAGTTTCGTCTTGAAGCATCACATCACGATTTAAATCCACTTACGCATATATTTTCTGAATATGTCCTGATCGTTCCTGACTCGATTCGGGTATCGCGCCGAATACTGCAACAGTTACCTGTAACAGCTGCTGCTTTCCCTTCTCAAGCTCTAGCTATAGGAGTAGCAAATTCGCGATTGTTATGTCAACAAGTGGAATGGAATTATGTTGATTGGACATTACAATACTCTAAAAATCCATCAGAAAAACTTTGTGATGCTGTTCATGGTCAACATGCTCTTTATATCAAAACCTCTCTTCTACGGACACTTCCCCAGCCTTTTACTAAGCCTTTTCCAGAGTCATTATATCTTCAAACAACTGTAAGAAATGTTAAGGTACTTATTTTTAATTTTATTCTGATAAAAAGTAATAGATAGAAAAATTTGTAGCACAACTATCACTATTAACAATTCATCTTATAGGCTGCTATTGTTTCAATTGTAAATGATTTATACTTTGAGAATTATTAATGACTGAATTTATTTTTAGATTAAAGTAATTAATGGAAAATTTGGAGCTGGAAGAAGTGTTCTTAAATCACCAGCAGCAAGACAGAAAGCATCCAGGCACATAAGGGATTCTAGAATTGCTCTTTACAAGCAGCTTGGTGTTAAAACAGTAATTAGGGAAGATGGAAAAGTGCAGTGGTTTGGTTGTAAAAGAGAAACCCCGGTACATTAACTTGTTATAAACTTTCTACTACTTAGGTTCTTTATGTATATCCACATACCCACAGCATTATTTAAATAAGATGACATAAATTTATTGAGTATATATACATCAATAATTATTAGTAGCTAAAATAGTCATGAGAGTATTTTTACAATATAAATCCAATTATAATGGATTATTGCAACGTAAATACTGGAGAATTAAAGTTTACAGCAGTGTCTTGCTAGAGACTGTCTAGATAGATACCACCACAGCTCCTATTTCTGCCGCCAAACAGTAGTGTGTAAATATTACTCTGTGCTGGTCAAAAGGGTGATATATTAGTCAAATTGTGGTAAAGAGACACCTTATGTCTCAAGACAACAACTGCAATGTGGTACTATATACATCATCTTAACTAGTGTTACTATGTCTCATCACCTCATTGATTAAAAAAATAAAATTTTTGTGTCTGTTTTGAATATTTATAAATTTTTTAGCGATGTTTTCCATCAGTACAAGGACATCCATCATATATTCTGTCTGGTCGAAATACGCCGCCTTGCTGTCGTAGAAATATTCGTCGAACAGTGACACATGTATTACGCACTTTGTTGAAAGCAGGTGCACGATGTTGGCTAGAAACCACCTCTTTACTTGGGGCTGTTGTTCGGTAATATATTAATATTATTCACAAACCAAATATTGCCGAGACAAACAGTTTTTAAAAAATATGTAACAATTTAAACACTTATATTTTCAGAGGGGATCTTCTACCATGGGCAGAATATGCAGAAATAGGCATTCAAGCTTCAGATGTGCCACTAGTATCATGGTTGCAACGTGGTGGTGCTGACCCAGATGGTTATATATGGGAGCGAGCAACTAAGGGTCACTACTACCGCATAGCTTTCTCAGCCTCTAACCAAATATATGTCTTAGTACTGCCCTTTACTGCCCGGAACGGGACAATGTGGCCTGCTGACTGGGTTATGGCACATCAAAAAGAATTTCCTGAGAGACATTTACATCCTTTAGCACAGGTAATAATTTGGAGTTTGAGTTCTTTCAGAATTTTTTTAATAAGATTTGAAAGTGAATTATATTTTCTATTATTTTCTGCTTTAATTGTTTGATACTCAATGGTTTTTGTGTTGCCAAAATCTTTTACATCTCATTGTTAATAAAAAAATTATTTATAAACATATATATATAATTAATATAATTATCAAACATCCATCGGAAACTTAAGCCTCCGTAGAGTCAACTATTTATGTACCTGCATTATAAACATACATTTAGTAAATTTGTTTGTAAAAAGCTACTTAATTATGCAAAGGTGCATATGTATTTACTCACAGATACAGTTTGCTGGAAGACAGGTCCCGGCGCCCAATGATGCACAAGCATTTTTGGATTTGAAACTGGGCAATTCTGCTGTCGAGAGATGCAAGAGGATTGGCTCAAAATTATTATATCCGTGAAGTATTACACTTGTAAATTATAAAAAATTTGAGGGTCACAAATTTGAATATTTTCCAGGTTTTATGCCTTGTTACTTTGTTACTGCTTAAAGTTTTATACTCAATAAAAATGTAAGTTAACATATTTTAGCTGTAATTTGTGAAATTGAAGGCATTTATCTCGCTTTACCACCTTATTGTAACTATTTATTTTCTGTTGCGTTTGCATTTTGATTAAAATGTGTAATTGTTATTATATAGAGATCACTATAAGTATAAATCATTTTTCATATTTAATGAGTGTGTAGTATAGTTAATTTATGACAAGGTGATTGAACCTGTTTTATATTTTTTAATTTAGTCATTGTCCTGTGCTAGAAATACAGCATTTAAAGGGAACATTGAGTGGGCTGTTTATGAGAGAATTAATATAGTACGTAATTTCTCAAAATTCACGCTTTTCAGATCTCTGCTTATTTATTAATTCTAAATTTTTTCCTAATTAGGCTAAAATTTCTCTTTTATCTTTTAACTAGTTAAGTGTTGTTTCCAACGGATGTTTATGCAATAAAGCCATTGAGAATGGTATTGTTTTGTTTATAAAGTTTATTGGTTTCTTAAAGATAGCATATGCAAACACTGTAAATTAAGTGTATTTCTCGTTTAAAATTATTATAATAGGGCATGTTGACTTATCCCTTTCGCTAAGTTTTGTGTAATGAAATATTTTTGTACTGTATTGCCTTAGTCATAATATGATCTCACTATATCATGATTATCTATAAATTTTAACAAAAACATATATAAATATTTATGACTTGAGTAATACTTCATTCTTAACTTTGTCTTTTGTGTTATTAACATAAACATACCAAAGAATAAAACCCATGTTGAAATACAAAAGTATTTATTATTTCAAAGCCTTATAACATTCTTCTAACGGAAACGTGAATAACCGTATGTAATAGTTATTCGTTAAATATAGAAAAGTATATTATTGCTAACAATAAAAGGATTAAAAATTAATCATCAAACTGCTCCACAATTACTCCAGGTGTAAATGGCGGGTCTCGGACAAGAGTTAGTAGTTTGTCTAGTTTGAGAATCTGTAAATAAATTATAGATATTGAAATCAATGCCAACAATCAATGTATGAGTGAGTAAACAAAGTGGTAATATGATAAGAAAGGTCGGTTAAAGATATCATATTTTTAAGTAAAAAAGAAGGCGTAAATTGTTTGAATAATAATCCTTAAAATCATTAATCAACAAGTAACGAACAAAAGATTTTTTTTAAAGAACTCTTAGATGGGGCTGAAGAATTTCGTCTATAGATCCTAATCATGAACAATTATAATGTAATCATGCTATCTATTGAGTAATAACTTGTTACTAGATGGCGCTAAATAATTCTGCAATTTTAATAGCCGCAAATGATATGTACGACACTATTTTATTTTTTAATACATTAAGTTAAAATATAAACATTGATCGAAGAACTTTAACTTACTTTGATTGAACCCTGCGCAAAGTATAATTATTTTTAAAAAACTATTATCGTTACTACATCCATCTATTATTTATTAACAAAACTTCTGTTACAAAAGTAGCGCCATCTTTTAAAATTTCTGTAGACATGAGTGCGTATGTAGTAAGTAGTTCAGAGCTGAATGTAATTCACGAACTGATGTTCAACAGCTATGTTGTGTACTAAAGTTTTCAAAAGAACTTCTCTAAGTTCTTAATAGTTAATCCTGCAGAAACTTAAAATAACTGATTCAAATTTTAAAAAATTAAAATTTTCGATGGTTTTTAATCGGTAATGTTTTAAACAATTTTGAAATCAATTCCTTCTGAATTTGTTAAAGAAATATGTCATAGTTGTTGACATCAATTGATCGTTAAAAGCACCAATTTAATGGTAATATCAAAAAGTTATTGTTTTTATGATTTTTTGGAACTATTATTCAAAAACAATTACCTGTAAAGCTCTTTGTGTAATTCCTTGTGCCGCTTTTTTTGGCGGTTTGCACATAACGCGTAAATTTGGTGATAACTTGACCACGTGACAAGTGCCTCTAGAATAACCACAAAAATCATAAAAAAAACCTAAATTATCTTTGCCCCCAGAGAGATTTGAACTCTCGACCCCTGGTTTACAAGACCAGTGCTCTAACCCCTGAGCTATGGAGGCTTATTATACAATATTGAAATATAGATTTATACCTTAAAGCGATAGTTCTTACATTGTACATTAATTTGAGTAATTATATAATATCAATTTTTAATAATTAAGTTTGCTATTTAACTATGCTCGAAAGTTTGACAGATTTTCTGCAAAGTAATTACTAATAGTAGTTATACAATTTGTACTTCGTATTTTTAAAATGCAGTAAATTATATATATATTGTTTTTTAGAAGGAAATAATAACCTCAAACTATAATAGCCTTATAACCGCCGTTTTAATTATGTTCAACACTGGTAGATTCTTTATTATTTTTAAAATACAACATGATAAGAAATATTTATAGTTGTGATAGTACTTTTTTCCCAGAACAAATACAGTAATAGCTATTACTAATACAACATTATTGAGGCCACATTATGGACTACCTCTGTATTGGACGTCATTATACATGATCTTCCATTGCGGTTATTTTGACAACATAAAACATAACTGATTACAGTTAAATAATGATTGTCTCATTCTCATTATCTTGAGACAATGTTAATTCAGGTTTGCGTGCTGAAGAACCCGGACAAATGACTAGCATTAAACATCAGGGCAATTTGTGGTGCAGAATTATTAATTTAAATACATACTTTGTATCACCGCAGACAATGACAGGTAAATTTTTATTAAAATCTATTCTTGTCAACTTCTTAGTTTTCTTGGAGACGACGGCTTGTACGCAAATCGGACGGTATTTATTAACGCTGAGGTCGTACACATGCACCTGTACAAACGGAAGGTAAGTTTTTCTTTAAATAATGACTGGTTGTTGAACATAGTGGAGAGTGAGACAAGTCATGGTCGGTCAATGCCTTTTCGATAATCTATTTAATTCTGTATCGCCCATATTTGTCAGGAACATGTTGATTATTTTATTCACTTTAAGAGGATAGGAACTACTAACAACAAGACATTTTTGAAGGATTTATCGTTATGTAGTTAATAATATTCAGAAATAGTCTCTGATGTGATTTTGGTAATTGTTTATATTTTAAAAGTATACTTAATTCATAACTAAACATTGAGTTAGGAATTATCGAAACTAGATCTTGCATTTTTAGTCATTCGCTTCTAATCTGTGATTGCAATATGATTTTATAATAATTAATTATTGATGTAGTACCTTCCCGTCAGCAGTGCAAGCAGCAAACACGGTGCTGGAGTATGGCGCCCATTTCACATCGCCTACGGGTGATCCAAGTTCGAACATAAAAATCGGTTCTCTGTTGAAAGCAATGTTATTATAAGTGATGAAGTTTAAAATGCATTAAAACATAAACGAAACATCTGTCAACAATTTTAAAAAAATTTAAAAATTACGATATCGTTTTCCGTTAGCTTTATTAATTTAAAAAAAAGCAATATGAATATGTTTCGGGTCGTTAAATATTTGTAACACTAAACGAATATACATGTGGTAAGAAACTTTTTTAGATTGCTGCAGCGTAAAGATACTTTTAATATTTTTGTAACATTATACAGCTCTTTTTGAATTTCGACTTTTTTTTAATTTTTGGAGTAACTCTTTACACATCAGTCCTCATCTGTGCCATAAGCAAACATATAGATAAATAAAGGCAAAAAATGTTAATTTCCTTCAGAAGTTTGTAGTTATCTCATTGCATAACACAATACGAAACATTAAAATAAGTTATAAATATAATTAAAATGATTAGGGTATAACTCGTATCATATAGTATTTTAAAAGTAATGCATTATAGTAAAATGAATACTGAAATATACCGTTTTTGAATAATTTCTGAGATGTAATGAGTGGAGATCAGCGACG
>DWLS01007985.1:0-10273 GCA_018246255.1 Pachliopta kotzebuea | reverse complement strand
CGTATATATATATATACATACATGTATTGTATTATCTCTCCACCTTTCTCTTCCTACTTATATCTCTGTCCATCTCTTTTTCCCTCCCCTGATCCTCTCCTTATATATCTCCCGTTATATTTGCTTAATATTTTCAGCTTGCGGAGTCCCCGGATCCGCGAGTCCTGTGTTCGACGAAGCCCTCACGGCCATAACAGTGGCCGAGGGCACAAACATCATTCAAAAAAAAAGATCTTGCATCTGCATATTTCGGTATACACTTCAAGAATATACAAAACATGTGATAGTCATATGTGGACGTGGTAATACTATATTGATCTGATCGTAGGAAAAAAAATTAATGTATGTTTAGTGTTTGTGTCTGTGTGCCCGGTGTCGTCACTCCAAATCCAGCTTATCTTTATGACGCCGTATGCGAGGCCGTAAATAAAGATTTAAATAAAAGGCGTCTTGTAAACAACAAAACCTTTTGCTAAAAGCGGCAATAAATTGTTTCAAATGTTTTTTGTTCGGAATTGTGTTTTTTGTAAGGGTTAACGTTTTATCGGAATCAGTTCTTCTATTATTCAGGCACACCTTCACATCAGTGCTATAGTGTGATGGAATTGAGGCCGAGGAGATGAAGGAAGCCGGAGTCGGGTGCACGTTGCTGCTGTCCGCAGCTGGATTGAGTTTTACGTCTTAGGTGGTTTAGCTAACATATTTCTCACCTAACCAGGAAACAAGAATTCTTCAAGAAGACAGTTTTAAAGCGATATATATATTTCCTGATCTTGGAGACCATATTAAAATAGTTTTATTTTTAATATATATATTGTATTCCGGGATGTGCGTGTCCTAAAATCAATGAATAGGCTTCTATTAGGTGAATGCATTTTACCACCTCAGACCATATCACCACTTAACACCAGTTGGGATCGTGGTCAAGCATTAACCTTTAAGTGAAAAAAATAAAGGTGATGATGTCATGGCTTAAAACACGTGACATTAGTTGGTGTTATACTCACTGCACGTAAATTGAAAAATTCATTGGTGCAGGCTGGATTCCAACCCGGTACCTTCGGAGTGGAAAGCAGGCTTTCAAATCAGAGCTCGTATAGTAATAGTTTTACAAGCTCTTCTACACATATACTAGTCTGTAGAAGGTGTCATCACCAGGAGACCCCTCCAACTAAGTCTGTGGGTCAGGGAGCAACCTAGCTTCTCATTTCTGATTTGCGTAACATTCATCATGATAAAGATTTAAGTCGTTTATCTAGCCGTAAGCTTGCTCATAACAACACATCGCTGTTTAAGATGGTATACACAGCACCATATTGCGCATCGCCTTGAGACGTAAGGTGTTAAGTCTCATTACCTCAGTAATTTCACTAGTACACAGCACCCTTCAAAATTGAACACGGTAATGTTTGCACTTTACTATTTGGCGGTAAAAATAGGAGCTGCGGTGGTACCTACCTGATCTGCAGCAACAGAGACCTACGACCAATCTAGAGAGACCTACCACCTGTATTAGTATTACAATAATAAGGGAACACTTAAAAAATGTAATTGGGAAGTTTATAATTTTAAATTAATTACCAAATGACCAAATACCAGTGTAGGTAGACTCTGGTCACCTGCCTAGACGGTCTGTAGCATCAGAGACCTACCGCTAATATCGAGTTAACTATAATATATTGCGCTCAATAGAAATGATAGTTGACCATTCAACAATTTATTAAGTAATACATTAGAGCTAGAAACTAGTCATCAGACACCTGTTCACACCAACTAATTAGCTCTCTCCAATACCGCTGTCCGCAGCGTCACAAACAATTGTTAACAATGTACTGTAAATTGAATTAGTTTAGACTTTACACCGTACACGTAGGAGCAAAGGTTTCCGGTTGTATCATTTATTGTCCGGCGCTTATTAGAATTACTAATAAGCTGACAACAATTGAACACTATAAATAGCTGTAAATAAGTCGCCCCTCCGGTGCCCTTAGCGATGTTTTTGGTTTCAACGAAAATTCAATTGTGTTAAATGACTAACACCGACCGCCGGATCCGCTCGCTTACATAACGTTTCACAAAAACCTAGCCAAAGCTTAATGCACAATCACTTACCTATCCTAATGGTAATTAAGCTTTTTAAACAGGACAAACATATATAGATGCAGTAATTTAATATAACTATGGTGGCTAATCCGTATTGGGCCGGCGGCCTCTATGGATATATTTGATAAAAGTTGTCCTTAACATAAGATTTAATATTCCAAAATTGTGAAGCAAAAATTTTATTGATAAAGGTTTAAGGACAAAAATAAGGGAAAGATGTAGATAAAGACAAGAAAGTATAAAAATAAAATAAAAAATGTAACATGCGGCGAAATTTGGACAGTGAGGCGATTCCTGAAAGAAGAGTATGTTGAAGATATACAGAATAGAGAAAAAAATGGAAAAATACAGAATGAAAGAAGGGAAAGAAAAGAGAAAAAGATAAAAATATGATATAAATAAAAGAAAACAAGGACCCTTATCCAAAATTAGAATGGAGAACTAATAAAAAAAATATATGCTCGTCTACTAGCTGATGATGATTTGGACTTTGGGTACCGCGGCTCTGAAAAGCGAACGGGTTCTCTATTCAAACCACTGCCGTAGGTTTCTTAGCCTGGATATTATTCTGCGGCCCACACGTCTCTTTCCTTGATTCCTTACCTGTACGAGGAGCTGTAGCAGTTCCTTTGCAAATCTATGTGATGGTTCAAATTTAGGCTTAGGAAATGGATACATGTGGTTGATAACTCTCAAAAGCCGTTTGTGTAATGTCTTGTACTATTCACTTTTTTATATTTATGATCGGGCTTGTGTCCAGTAGTGTCTGTGTAGTGTCTTCTACATGATGATAATATAACATCAATTAAGATCTTCGTCATTTTAAAGTTAATACAACAGACAGACCATCATTATATAATTTAACGTGACAAGATTAAAGTGTTCATTGTGTTATTTCGAGCAGGTCACCTTTTGGTCAGCTGTAATTACCTATTAATATTGCTGTTATTTCACTGATGATGGACGTCATTGGGTTAATAATAGAATAGAGAATAATTGCAAATACTTTTGCTAGTTTATTTAAAGAAAACATCCGATCGACAACATTTCTCACCTTATGACCCCGGAACAAATTGGCGTACTATTTGTTTACATATTGCGTTGTAATTAGGGATCACAATAGAAGTTATTTATAAATTTTAGTATAATTTAAACAAGAAACGAATTGCACAGGGGATCGAGGACTTCCCGGAGGTTTACAATTGTTGTTAATGACGAATCTCGTTAACTTAGTAATAACTAATCAGACAAATATACCGTTTACTTCGCCACTGCCTATCTGAGGGGAGACTCTGAACAGGCAGTTTACTTTATATAGATTTATACATAATACGTAAATAATTAAAATAGTTATAATTTAATCTTATTTCACAATATGTATATAAAATATTCTCTGATGATGATAGGCCTGATGATGTCTTTTGCGAAGTATAAAGCTTTTCTGTACAAGGTAATTGTAACGTTTTGGACTCCGCAAGCTGACTTATGTAAATAGAAATATAAGGGAGAGGAGAAAGCTAAGGGATAAAGCATGAGGGGAGAGTCGAGAGATGGACAGAGATATGAGTGAGAAGAGAAAGGATAGAGACTTGAAATAAGTAGTCAGTTTCTGATTACATACTCGTAAGAAGTAAGCACTAAGTAACTGAAAGTAATTATATAGCCAGCATAAGTTACAGAGGAACTTACCTAACTTTTTTTCAAATGAAACGTCTTCGTTTGAGTAACTTCACGCGAACTGTGTGCTAACAAGCTTCCAACTTCACCAGTTGGTACGCTGAAATCGCACCACGCACGGTGTTTGAGGGGCGGAACTCCGGCTGCACCACCAGCCAATTTAAATATTAATAATTACCTTATCATCATCAGCCTCCCTCCCTTCCAGCGGAAAGATTTGAGACATCTTCCACTATGCTGGTCTAATGCGGGTTGATGGGGAGCCAAAGCCTCGTTCGTCACCACGAGCAGGTAAGTAATGAGTTGTTGTGGGGGGACCCCTTATACCCCTAATGTTAGTAGTCTTACAAACATATTAGTAACATAATATAAAATTAATGGTCGAGGACAGACACATCGAGATCTGGTTTTATAAAATTTATTATGTGATAACAAATTGCAAAAGATACTTTCTTAAACCTTACAGCATCCTCCTTTTTGATCTGAAATTAAAAAGGCGCTAATACGCGAGTCGGATGTTAATATAGTTCAGGTTAAACATGCCGGACTACCTTCATTACGCATTATCTACAGTTGGTACTATTACGACCCTGTCAAACGTCCCTTACCTCACAACTCACAATCTTATCTGTGCGCGCGGGGTCGGCCGCGCCCAGCCTCCGGTTTATTGCTCGTCGTTTGTTATCAAGATAACTTATCTTTAAGGGTCCAATTAAATTTGAAAACAAAGGTTCATAATAAGGCGCCAGTGTGTACGGCGGCGGCGGAGGTGCGATGCGAGGCCTGGAGGAGGAACGGAGGGGTAGGGGAGAGACGGGAGGAGAGGGTGGCGAGGTGGCCGATACAGCGTGGGCGCAGCTTCCGTCGCTCAAAACATTTTAATGTCAACTTCATGAAGAATAGGCTACATTATAAATACATTCACATTTACTATTTCCATACTTTTTAATCATATTTCATAATTCTGTTTAAGTATATAGTAATAAATTTATTGTACATATATATTCATAGATTTACAAGTACATTACCGAAGAATAATTGTTTGTATAAACTATTACTACATTAAAATAAATTACTTTCCTTAAATAACTATAAACTAAAATGTATATGGTAAAAATTACAAAAAAACCTTCTCTTCTGCGGTGTACGCAAAAGTTGCCTCCTATCGAGCAAAAGTTATTACGTAATAAACTTTTAAAGTAATCGTTAATAAAGTAATAATGCAAAAAAAAAGTAGTGAGGCAGTATATTTAGTTGAATCGTGCGCGTTGTTGTTTTTGCAACAGAAGCCGCCTCCATACTTAAGCGGTGTCCGCTTTGCGCTTCAATTTGAACACTTTATTGCTCTTATTTCTCTCAATGGCCGACACAAAGAAGTGTGTTTATAGCTAACGATACTTAGGTGTGCATTTTAACACAAAACCCGGGGCTACAAAAGGTCCGCGTAAAAAATATCCTACACTACAGTAACACGAGCACCCGCCGGAGGTGTCGGGCCCCTTAAACCTTAAGCCGTCGCAGCAGGGCCCCTTCTGCCGAACAACCGGGGCCGTCGGAGACTGGTGCCGGAGTGCGCCGCCGTGGTCCTCCTCGGTGGCGCCTATTTTTTGTAAAGATTTTTTCGTCACATATTAAACCAAGTTGGCAGTAATAAAATGGCAACAGTAAGAAATTTAACAGGCACTCGCGGCGAGAGTCTTCGACGTTATAATGGCCTTGTACGTGGGAATATTCCGGCCGCTCCCTGATTTAAGTATTTCAATCGTTTTGCGTTTTTCGTGTTAACTGAGAACAAAAGCCCTGATTTGAGCGGAAATATCTAAACTGTAACAACCGCAAAGCGCACCGCTTTCCGAATTAAGTGCTTTTTTGACAATTATAACAGAAACTATAACTACAAAGTGAAACTATATAAAGAAATGTACGGAATCAGACGCAGACCCTCTCGCATATACAAAGCCCTGGATGATGAATTATATCAGATCATAAGTTATTTGATTAAACTGACTACTAATTTAATTAGCATTAGTAGTAATTCAATAAAAAAAGTGAAAGTTAGTAGTTAAAAAATTCAAAATTCTTATTAGGCTCTCTTTTGCTGGAAACTATCTGAGAAATTCATACCATCAAGTCTATTCCTTACATTAGATCTACAAGAGCAAACATAGTTACTAGTGTTCTAGGGTTTGTCATGTTGCTGAAATTGCTTCAGTAACCTGATTTCATGATTTCATTCCACTCTAAACGCTTGTCATCAGTTCCTGAATAATAACAACATTATAACCGCCTAGCCATTTCATTTCTCTTTTTTTACATACTAATTTATCTGGATACGTTTAAAGTGATAAATAGGAACTGGATATTTTTATAAGTACTCATCATAGCGGACGATCTAATTTATTATTGCAGATATACAGTGAATATAGACACTGTATATATACCGCAGAAACCCTGTAGGTAAAATAAATATTTGTGTTTTTTCCATAGAAATAAAAATAAACTTGCGATAGCAGTGGGCTAGATCCCACAAAGTATTAATTTCATTGAAAGGTATACCCCCCTGAAGGATGCTACTAAACCACCTAGCAAACAATCTATGAAGAAACTCAAGAAGTTCTCAGCAGAGGCTTTATTCATATATATATGTAAATGTATACTGTCATTGTCATTAATAACTACGATTATTTACTTACTAGTGTAACTGAGTAGAAACTTAAGAGATATAAACATTTGAAATTATTCGCGGCGTTCCCTAAAGTAGAAGTGGGCCACATTCTCTTCAGGATCCTGATAAGAGAGATTTTGAACTGAGATTATTTTTATCTTATCCCAAAAAAAAAAAATAGACAAAATATATTTTCCATTGATATCTATTTAATTAGACATATATAGGCTTAAATTGGATGGCCAGCTGCCGGTGCTTTTAGTGGGAGCTCCTCTTATCTGAACGTATTTACATATTTGCTTTAATTACATACTTCCCGGGGCAGTGACAATAAAAACGTCATCGAAACTGCTCTAGCGCCAGGGCCCAACAATGTGGACGGACGGACAGAACTTAAATGGATTGAGCACCAAACTCTCGCTTCTGTCTCGGCATCTGATATTGTTGGTCCATATGTAACATCGGGTACAGTGCCATTCAATCTGTAACAAACACTGCTGGCCTACCATCTCTACTATCGCAGCATTGATTTCCAGGTTTAAAAGTACTGAGCCGGTGGAATCGCTACGGCATCCACACTTAATATCCTTATTTAATCTTTTACAACGGAGAAAATTTTACAATATTATATATGTAAAATTTGTCGTTCGGAAGTGGTTATTGAGCGACTTGTGGTCTAGAGAACGGTTGGGGTACCGAGTCATAAAGAATATCGCCTACGTGGTCTGTCAAAACCTATAGCAAATGACTCAACATATGAAGGCACAAAGAAGGCGACCATCGGAGGACAGTGGCTGCGTGTTATCGTGATGATCATGGCTTCCCTGCCAAGAGTGATACCGACAAAAATTATTATATTAGAGTTTATAGACAAAATTTCCGTCTATCGATGTGAACTTTTAGTGGGAGTGATGTCTCATCTAGTAATTCAGCGACATTCCTGGTTACGGCACAGGTCGCGTGACAAGTACAAGTAAATCAGACCTAAAATTTCACTTGTCACTCTAATTTCGTTCCGTTATCTTCTTTGTTCTTTCAAATAATTCGTATTGCTGATTCATTACAAACAGTTAAATAAAAATCTAAAAATTTACTGTAGAGTATAAAAGGGGTGCAAGGGATCCCATACAACTCATGGGGCTCAAGCCAACCTCCTGCTCGTGATGCACCCTGATAATCAACAAATGAGGTTTTGACTCTATACAAATCCGCATTGGGCCAGCGCGGTGGGAGATGGCCCAAACAGCCCTATTATTTGATGAGGCCTATGTCCGGCAGTGGACATTTACCAGCTGATGATGTGATTGAGTGGTGGCTGCGTACCTATTGGTATAGTGTTGACATTTGTCAATACTGCAAAGTGGACCGAAAATCTAGTGAAGGTTGGGGGAAACCGCTGGAGAAGGCAGCGCTAGACTGATCGGCGGAGAGATATGAACTTGAGAGAGGCCTGTGCCTAGCAGTAGGCGTCTATCCGGCTGATACTAGGTAGGCAGCTCCTGGATATGTTTTAGGATAGAAAGAACTTTTCCATGGGCGTAGTACCGCTTCCAGCAGCAGCGTTGTTTGGACAGTAGCTGTTTGGATACTTATTAATATAATGATTATCAGCATATGAGCTGATGTGCTCTTCAAGCATTTGGGGTAATAAATTAAACCAGTAATAATTAAATATAAGATATATAAACCCGTTTTAATAACTCAAACACGGTTGGAACAGACCACGGAGCGCTATCTACTACCTCCAACATGGTACAGGAACACGCCTAGCGACAAACGAATCAATAGCGCTTTAAGATTAACTCCATCGATTTGAGATAAAACCTTGTCCCCGCTGTTGGTCAGTGTACCCCGTCCCATCCCATCCCAAAGTAATAGTAACAAATTTATAGATAGCGGACGATCCACAGCATCCTTTGAGAAACTATCCTTGTATCTTATTCAATGTTACTTTGATACGGATACATTTTGCGACTCCACCTCGTCAGGCTGCTAGCTCACTTAATTTCTAACTTAACTGTTTTTTAATTAAATATATATATATATATATGTACATATATTACAGTAATTGATTATAACTCACACACTTTGGATATCGCGCTCGAAGAGACGATGAGACACATCAGCTTAAATATGAGTACAATAATGTTTCATTTTTATCCGCACATGACTTCCAAGGATGAGCATATGCCTCCCTCAATAGTGGAGTGATTTGGGCCGTCTACCACCACGCTAGCCCAATGCGGATTGGAAGGCAACCAGAGTTTCGTTAATTGATTAGCAGACTACACCAGCAGGTGAGGATGACTTGGGTCCAGTGAGCTGTTGTGTGGGTTACAACCCTTATACCTAGTATTATTACTGAGTACTATTTAAGAATAGAAAAAATAAGTATATCTAAAAGACGACGGTTTCATTATAAATAAAGAAGTCAATCCTTACGTTTCTCTCATCCCTCCTTAGGTCGGAATTGCGGGATATGTAAAACTAATAGGTTTACTGTTAAACTCTTTTTAGTTAAACGAAGAAACGTCTCATCCTATAATAAGTTTGAAAATATGATTAGATATCGTAGATTCCTATAATAGTACTTATAGTAGTAAATCACCTCCAAAATTAATATCCTTAACGGCACCATGTGGTAACGGTATTGATGTATAGATTGAGAACAAATTAACTAGTTCACTTGCAGTTAAGTGCTAAGGATATGAATTAAAATATAGAAGCAAGAGGGATGCTGAAGTATTAATCTTAAATAATCCTAGTTCAGAAATGATATACTACGAATCCCACCGATTTTGTAATGACAGCTTTCAGCTCCAATGCGTTTATGAATTCGATATTGCTTCTTATATTAAATCGATAAAATCTAACTCACTAGGTAAGGATGGAATAAATAGAATTATGATTCTTTTGACTCTTCCTCGAACATTAGATGTTATCACTTATATAATAAATGTTTCTCTATTTACTCGCACTGTTCTTAGTATATGGAAGGAAGCAGTTGTGATACCTGTACCTAAAGTCGAAGGTGTTAAACATTTTAAAGATCTTCGTCCTATTAGCATCTTACCATTTCTTTCGAAACTATTGGAAAAGGCTGTCTTTACTCAACTGATTAAGTATATCGAAAAAAAAGAACATTTTACCTCTGTATCAATCAGGTTTCCGTAAAGGCCGAGGTACTATCACTACTCTGCTAGATGTTACAGACAATATTCTTGCTGATCAATATCTAGGTGAAAGTGCCATTTTAACGTTATTAGACTTCTCCAGAGCATTTGACAGTATTAATACAACATTACTGTTATAAAAACTAACTTATTATGGACTAGATTGTAAAACATTAAGTTGGTTTAATAGTTACTTGACGGGGCAATCACAATCGGTAAAACTAACTAGAATCGACGGCTCTACCACATTTTCTGACCCCAGGACTGTTGAACCTGGAGTCACTAAAGGCTCTATTCTTGGTCCCCTGCTTTTTATTTTATATTCCGCAGATCTTGTGAAAGTTGTACAAAATAGCAAATTCCATTGTTATGCAGATTACGTTCAACTTTACATTTCGGAAGATCCATCAGCTATTGATGATGCTGTTATCAAAATGAACGAAGACCTTGACCGGATGGCTAATTGATGACGTAGAAATTCTTTTTTTCTCAATCCCCTTAAATCAAAATACATAGTCTTCGGAACCAAAGTACACCGTAATATAGTTTCGGCCAAAAACATTAAAATACGAATCGGAGGAAAAGAAATTGACTGTACGGATGAGACTAGGAATTTAGGTATTACATTTGATTGCTGTTTACGTTTTGAAAAACA
>DWLS01007984.1:0-10273 GCA_018246255.1 Pachliopta kotzebuea | reverse complement strand
GAGAGAATGCCTTTTGGCATTAAGTCCGCCTTTTTGTACCTCTATGTGTGCAAATAAAGTTCTTAAATAAAATAAATTACTGTTGTAAACAATCACATTTTATAATCAACTAAATAATTTTTTTTTGCCCTTAAAGGGATATAGCTCTCACCTTGTCTTCCTCAATATTGGTCGACCCATCTCTACTTGCAATTCTAATGAATACAGTTTCGCTAATGACTCTAGCTTTTCTTTTTCCTCTGGGTCCTGGAAACTAGGTAGCTTGAGTTCTGTTTGACAGGAGTCCTGGAGGAACTTGGACAGTTGCTCATTAGCGGCACTTAATATGAGGAATCCTGGTCGCTCCTCCCTTATTCTTCGGCAGCCTGCTCTGATTTCTCGCACCTCTGTAACCGGTACGTTAACCATGGAGTGTTCGCTGCAGTAATGGTCGCTTTGCGGAGACTTTTCGCTTATATTCAAGTCGCTCGACGACGTCTTTTGTAAAGTGAAATTTGTACGCGGTGCTTGATTGAAAGCCTCCTCTTTTTGATCCGATTTCTCTTTGAACGCCTGAAAGGAATGAAAAAAAGTCTCATCCGCATTCTTGCCCGAAACGCCAGCGTTCTTTATATCACTAAAGCTGGAGAATGAGGAATGAGGTTGAAGGATGTCCCTGTTCTCCTTAGATAAAACTTCATCTTCGTAATCAACAACTGTTTTAGAATCTGACATCATGTCATCATCATTGCCAGAGTCGATTTTCGCACGTTTCTTTTTAAATCGATTTTTAGAATTGCCCCAGCCCCCTCTGCTCATATTCTCTTTTTTCAATCTCTTAGGTGGTGGCATGGTGCTGATTGATTTTGTACAATTATTATTCACTTTCGACGACTTGAATGTTAGACTTTTGTTGAAAACTTTCAGTTCTTCTATCCCCGGCCAATCAGTTAGCTCGTCATCGCCCTCTCTATCACTGTCATTTGTGACTACTCCATCTGATTCGCTGCTACTAAGTGAACTACTTTCATTACCAGTGCAATCCATTCCACTGTTGGAGTCGTCAAATTGTAACGGATTTCTCAGCGAACTGTGAGGTGGATGGGTTTTGTTCAATAATTTTATCTTCCTCTGATACTTCACATCAAAACTGTTTTTTCCTCCAGGATTGAAAAACGGCGGCAGATCCGTCGCTATCCGATATCCTGTCATTTTAGAGAGTACAGGTGTACCATTTTTGGAAGGATTCTTGTAGACAAAGTTAAAACTTGAACTGCCTGGCAATGAATGTGCATTTGTGAAGGTCGAAGTTTTTACTTCCTCTGAATTCTGAGATTTAAGAACAATTTTACCTGGCTGCAGGACCGAGTCTTTTCTTTTCTTGTCTGGGTCATTCTTTTTCGATTTGAAGTCATTTTTGAAGTAAGCTGACTTGGATGAACAGCCTCCGCTGAATGATCTTTCTCTCATCTCGCATGCATCACTTTTATCCCTATGTGACCATTTTCTTTTACCACAGAATGCATTCCTGAATTATAGAAATCTTATATTAGTATAAATTAAAAATTAATAACACAATACTGCACATAATGTGTATTTTACATTTAAACGAAATTAGAATTTTGTACTTTAAAATTAATTACATGGAGGAAAATATGATAACATCAATATTATTAAAAAAAAACATGTACTCACATTTCTACTGAAGTTCATAAGACTCCGTCATAGTAGACTCAAGAAAATGCATTCAGCCAGGAGTCAATTTTTGTTAAAGAAAAGTCATATAAAAGTTGTTATTCTTTTAAACACATAAATATATGATAAGTGAGCACACAAAATAGTAAAACAAATTTAAGTGTTAACATGTACCATTATAATTAAATCAATAATCACAAATAAAATTAAAACATTTTACCTTTCCTGTTTATGTTTGCCAATGTGTATCAACGGAGATAAACCAGGTGTTTGTAAAATTATTGTTGCTGGTGAAGTATTGATCTGAAAATAATAGCGACCATTATAGCTCAGATTTTATGTATAAGTTCACACCAGACTTCAATTATAATTGATGTTAAATAAAAATGATGCCTGATAGTGAGATGGTATAGGATTACTTACCCAGAATGTTCTGAGTAGTACCCATGTGGGTTCACTTGTAATACATCACAGTTGCCATTGGCAAGAGCTATCTGTTTACTATCAAGTCAATACAATGCTCATCTCCTAATTTATTTGTATAAGAAAAACAAAAAACCTCTACATTTTAAATAAGTTTATTAAAATCTAAAATGCATAAAGGAAAAGTCCAAAAATTTATGTTCTCATCACAATGTGCAAATTTCAGATTCATTCTCTTACCTCTGTAGTGATACTTAATATTTCAACAGGTGGAGATCTTTTCCCATCCACATATTCTACAGGCATCTTCTTGTATTTTCTTTTCCTTCTAGCATTTGCAGGCCTGGTTGGTGAGAAATTTTCATTGAATGAGTCCGATTCAAAGTTGCCAATTTGGCAATACTGTCTTGACTTCAGGTTGGTAGATTTATGTAAATTAAGATGAGGATCATCCGAGTCAGATAAGGGCTGTGTGATGAGTGGGGCTTGTGGAGGACTGCTTGAACTACCATCTTCGACTAAACTCACAGTTACAGTGGCCGCTAGAAACAAAAGCAAAATACTGGAATTGATTAAGTGTAAATTAGCAACCAGACCCGACAACCAACCTCTAGCAATAGAAAGACACTTTAAAACAAAGAAAAAACCAAAAGTTAAATGAAAGTTAAGACATTTAACCTGGCATAAAATAAATAAACATAATTTTCTGATTGAAGCATATTAGCTGTCTCATCTTATAAGACAATGTTTGACTTTCGCTACAACTGCCACAAATGATGGAAAGTAGAACACCATAATAGAATATCTTTCATTTCCTAATCAGGGGCAGAAAAGTAAAATGAGTATGTACAGAACACATTGTCAAATTAAAAAAATAACAGTCTGGTTTAATAAAACCTTTCCACAACTAAAGTTGTTTCAAAATATATTACAATAAATAAAGTAAAATTTTGTTTATTTGTTATTAGAAGATATATTCACAAAATTATGCTAAATGACTCTACTCTTAAACATTTCTTATATATTAGTGTGCTATATAAAATACTTCTTTTTAAATAAATAATTTATAACTTTTATTGCTCACAATGTCAAGATTTTTTCAATATAACAATGTCATATTTTTATATGTCCTCTTGTTTTGTAATTTGCCAATGTTTATATGAATAATTACGAAAGAGAATTGCGAATACCTTTTCATAACTATTATGTTCGCAATTCATAATTATTGTATGAAAAACACAAAAATAAAAATTTTTACTAACGCAAATTTCCGGCAGATCTGGTGCGACGTCGTAGCCCCAGTTTCCGCCTCTCCTGCCGGCCACAATTACTTTCTTCTAGCGCCAGGTTTAAATCATGAGACAATCTTTCCATGATCTTTACACACCTCTCAATCTAAAGCCCATCGTCTGAATACTAACTACGGGCAATCTAGAACTTACGATTTACCGCTGCGTAATGCCTTTATTTACTATATAACTGGCTTATTTTCCACATGCAGCGCCTTTTTGAAACACTGTACTTTTATTATTGTAAACGTGAAACAATAAAACTTATTTTTTACTGCTTTCGCCCTTTGAGAAAGTCAATTCGATAAAACGGGACTTGCCACTATTATTCTTATTTTAGATTAATTATGTACATAGCTAAAAGCGTTATGATGAAATTTTCTTTTATATTATCAAGAACATTAGGTTTTTTATAATAATAAGTTAAAAATATTAAACGTATACCACAAAGGCAGAACTTAGTTATTACACTCACACATACATTACACGAATTATTTACCTAAATGTCATAAAAAATACGGAGAACAAGACAATGTATCAATGTTGCCATTAAAAATTATCTTAATTTTAATCAATGATAGTCTTAAATGATGTTTTTATGGAATGAAATAGAAAACTACATATCTGTAAGCATTAATTTCAATAAACGCTTCCGTGTTCAGTTTCACTTTGTTCATAGCTGCTAAGTTTCCTTTGCTTTAGGATACTTAAATTAATTGGTAGTATGTATTTCTGTTACCAAACATTACTATGTTTAGGTTTAAAAGTAGCTATAGATAGAAAAGTTACTTAAGGTAATGAAATCAAACACTTTTGCCTTAGGACGACGAGCACAATAAGGTACAGTCTACATTATTCTAAATAGCATTGTATTCATATATGTAGGCGTATTGTTTCGTCATTTAACCAAGTGAAAAATTAATACAGTAAAATTATAAAATTTATAGTAATTTTTATATATAATTTTTAGTAAATAACTGTTTTATTTATTTCTTAATATACTGCATCTATTTTTTGCTGTTACCAATTTAAGAACGAAACTCTGTTACTCTGTCTCCACAGTGAAAGTGAAATGACCGTTGATCACTCAATTCGTTATACTTGTCAAATTGTGCGCCAATAAAAGTTGTCCTTAAAGTTCTGTGCATTATTTATTTTGTTTAAACTGTTCCGGTGAGTTAATACTTCATATGCAAAATTTATTGTTAGGTACTAATACCGTATTTCATTGTTTCTATTTCGCTTTAGTTAAATATTAGATAGAATTTGTACATGGAGGAGATATGTAATTTGGGCGGGAAAACATGTCTTGTTGTTTACTATTAAAATTTCTATTTTTGTTATGTAAATATCTGTCTGTAGCGTTTTTCCAAAGAAATGAAATGAAAATAATGGAATACTATGTAATTAAATTATTGTTTATTATTTTTACTTCACGTATAAGAATTAGTGTGCTACATACGCTTATCTCAAACAAGCCATTATCGTTATAGATAAAATACGATTTCATATTAGTAGAACATTTACGATCAGTTCCTATTTATTTTGTTTATGTGGAAGTAGACTTATTTCTAGATATCTTTGATGATACAGCAACGTAATAATATACTAGTAGTTGATGAACAGCAGCTAACATTGCCAGTAGAAAAATAACCAACAATGATTTTCTTACTGCTTTGAAAACTGATTAATTATAATAGACCATGTAAACTTGATTGGTTCTTTTAGTAATTGGCATTTATTGAAAATGTAAGCTCCTTGTTCCTTGATAACATTCAATAACAGTATTTACTTTAAAATAATAGTGATAACTCAATATTTACTTCTGCTGACTATTAGGTTCAGTAGCTTTACATATTTTATTTAAAAGCAAGTATAATAAATGCTTTATTCTGGCAAACGTTCATTCATTTACAATACAGGAAAACTTTTTGCTTAAAAAAATTCAATTTATTCTTTTGTTAGATAAAGTATTGCATTAATGTAAAGTAGAAGTTCTGTTTTTAATTAATATAATTTAAGCACACAGCATAAACTTTGGGGTACTACATAAAATTAATATTAGAAGGAAACAAAGTTTGTTAAACTAAAAATAGATAAGTAGATTTATACATTTATTTGTTTATGCAGTACAATTACAAGTAAACAAATGCATATGTCGTTACAAAGACTAAATAAGTAAACATACATTAACATAACTACATTATACTTTTTGCTGTTGCTGTGTACAGCATTGATACAAAATATCCTTAGCTCAGTGTAACACTGACTTTCAACCATCACCTAGTTTGGAAGCAATTTCATTTGCAAGATGCTTGTGTCCTATAAATGAAGAGGTTTTGAAGATAAGGAAAAAGGGATTAATGTGATGTATATATTTTTTATACTTATATATTTTATAAGAAATTTGCTTTAAAATAACAACTTTCCATTTATGCTTTTAACATTAGGTTTTGAAAGTAACACAGAATTAATATTTAATGTTTACATTTAAAAGTGATCATGACTGTAATACAATATAAAAACAGGTGTGGGTATAATAATAAGTTATGTATGCATGATTTAAGGTTAAGACTTAATTAACAGATTATGTTCTGTAAGCATGAATACAACATAATTTTTAAGTGAAATCTATTCACTTGTTCAGGAGAATAGCTCACTACTGAACAAAAAAAATCCAAATGGTAGGATACTATTCTTTTGATGGTAAAGATGGCTAGAGTAAAATTAATGCTTTACTTGCTCTACATTCTTATATTTAACACCTTGTCATGAAGCAAATCACGGACATGGAGGGCGCGGCGACGCCTGGAATAGGTCGTCGCACCCGGGCTGCCCTCGCTGAGATTCCAACCAGACTTGACCGCCTGCGGGTCACACCTCTACAGCCGGTCACCAACATCCGGGAACACTCGCCGGGACTTCCTCCTGGTTATCTAAGCCCGGCGCCATCTCCCGACGAGTTGTGTATACAGCAACGCGGTCAGTTTTCACTATAGTAGAAATTTTAGGTAGTACCTTATTGTAGGTACTTCGTTAAAGTAGTGGGCAAACATCACGATTTTCTGGTTTGTGTCGCACCAGCGCACTAGGCCTAGGACTCCGACAGGGACGGCCCTGTAAGTTGCTTTCTGATTAACCTTGAGATACTAGGCATCGGCTACTAAATCCTTACATGGAGCCCTTTATATAAAAAAATAAATAAAAGAATAACTATACAAATAAAATGGGTTGTAGGTCTTCGTTATCGGAGACTGTTTATGAAGGTACCATCGCAGCTCCTGTTGCAGCCGGAAAACAGTACTGTGCAAATATAACTGTGTTCCAGTTTGATAGGTGCTGTAAGCTAGCGAAATTATTGGAGTAATGAGACCTTAACACACAACGACGCAAGGCGATGAGCGCTTTATGGTGCGGTATATACCATCATAACCAGCGCCACGTTGTCATGGACAAGCTCAACACTTACCATAAGGTGAATCCTTTGCTCGTCTCGTCGCCTCGGCAAATACAAAAATAAAACTTTTTATTTCAGGAAGAAAACGTCTTCCAACAACATGGTCACCAGATATAGACACGAAACGGAACTCATTCCATTCAGCCGTTCGCACACCGCCAAAGAATCCTACTGGACGCAGTTCACCTCCCAAACTCGGGGTCACCTTACGGAGCACGCCAAGGAAACGCCTCATGCTCGGGGAAACCGAACGTATTCCATTCACACCAGAAAAAATCGACTTCAGTGATATAAGCACACCTCAGAAATTCAAAATCACAAGTCCAATGAAAGGCACGCCGCCAGTGAAACGATTTAAGTTAGACAAAACAGTAGAAGACTACCGTGGCCCGATAGAAGTCACCCTCAAAGGCCTCAGTCCCACTCAACTCATAAACATCATCAAACACGTCACTCACAAACATCCTGAGATAGAAGAGGAGATAAGAAGAGAAATGCCAACACCCGACCTCACGCCACTAGAAGAGAAGCTAGGTTACCTAAAAACAAACATCTTCAAAAGTCTGCCGACGTCTAGGCTAACTTCAAAAACTGACTCCCCAGCTTTTTCTAGAGCCTCTACACATTTGATGGCTTTTAAGAAATGTTTAATTGAACAAGGGAAGACACTAGTCGAGTCCCAACAGTGGGAATCGGTTGTTAAATACGTTTTCCTCGCTTGGAGTTACGTTAGGGCGACGCCGGTTTGGGACAACCAACCGCACAACGCGCAGAGGAAGCAGTGCTTCAAAGCCCTGGCCAACTTCTGTATGACGTCACTGAAGAAAGGCGCACTGACTAAAGACAACTTGATCGATATTCAGGAGAAGCTGCAGGGTCTGATAGCTGACTGCGAGGAAATACAATCCTGCATAAAGCTTATTCAGGGACAACTTCACGATTTCCAGTGATGCTGGATTATGTAATTTTCAATCAATCACAACACTAACTACTCAGTGATAATATTACTATGTATAATCAGTAATTTATTCCTGTCCTCCGCATCAACTCCTACTCACTCCCTTCCCACTACCTTTCATCTTCCTCTCCACCTTTTTTTTTGGATTGAGAAGTCGGCGCTTTCAGCCTCTATTGCTATGAAAGCTTCGTCGATCTCAGAGCTTGCTGATCTGAACTTCACAAGCTGAATTATATAAGTTGAAATATAAGTGAGAGGAGAAAACCGAGGGAAAAAGATGGGGGATGGTCAAAGAGGTGGACAGAAATATAAGTTGGAAGGGAAAGGAGAGGTATATTTAATAGATACTTATATATTCCCCCTTCCTAATTATTCCTCTCCTTATTAATACAATTTTTTTCGCGTACCAACATTATTAATAAATTAAATTTTATTAAAATATATATACAAACTTTTTCCGATGGATTTATACTAAAAAAAATCAAATTAGCTGCTTACAATGTGTTGAGATAGATTGCACTGATTTAGCTTAATTGTAAATGAAAGGCTTATATTTTCAAGAATTGCCATTGTTTTACGTTGTTTTAGGTGTTTAGATGAATTAGAACAGGACATGATCATGTGCTGACCAACTAGGTCATTATTTTTTAACACTTGCCCGTCTGATCTTTAAAGGCGTCTACGATGATTAATATTTTAATGATCTACAAATACAATGATGCCGATTTATTATAACACATTAAATTTCTCCTGTTATTCGCTTGATTTTTATTTGTTACATGTCTGTCGATACATAAACAATGTGATATAAGAGTGATATCAATCTAGTGTTGCCAGCATTAATAGCTAACTTCTCGGGTATTATTTGATTTTATTGTTTTTTAATAAGAATCAACAGCCTTTTTAATGTTCCATTGCTGGTGTTCATAGCTTGGTCTCACAAGGAGAATGTCGATTGCATTTATCATCTACACTGGTCAAGTGTGGGTTGGCACATGTGTATGTATTTTATTAACTGGTTGATTTTTTAATGGCAACAGCCAACACAAATTTTTAATATGTAATTCTTCGGTACCTGGTAGTTTTTTGCACAAAAAGTTTCTGTTAATGAAAATTGTAATAAAAAGTGTTTTTTCCTCATGTGAATTATTCAATATAACGAATAGTGCCTACAATAAATTATAAAATATGTGTTTTTGACGTATATGGCTTTATGTAGTGGCTACCAGTGCTAGTGTTTTCATGACCAGTGAAATAAACTGTTTTTTTTTGTAATAAACCAATTTTTTTGTTTGATTTTATTTTACTTGAAAGATTTTTAGAAGTAAAAAATTGTGCAGGGTAGAAGGTGCTTGCCGGAACACAGCAATGCTTTTATGAAGGTTTTTTTTATTAACGTGGAGGAAATGCCCACGCTTATCTGCCTTTGCGGGGGCATAGACAGGTTATGACGGACTCGCGCCGACTAAAACCTCCACGATGTCCACCAGGTCGCTTTACGGTGGGGTCACGGGAACAGAAAGTCATCCGCGACCCCGCCAGTGCCAGCTGCTTCCGCAGTTCCACCTCGGAGGGAGAATAATCTCTCTCTTCCCTTCTCCGGTAGGACGCGTCCCCTTCTAGGCCTTTCGTCATATAGCCAACAGACCCACGTCCGTCACCCAAAAACTATGGGAGCTAACATAAGAAAAAGCCTAAGATAAACATAATTTAAAAATTAAACATTTTTTTTATTTAAGAACTTTATTTGCACACATAGATACAAAAAGGCGGACTTAATGCCAAAAGGCATTCTCTCCCAGTCTACCTTATGATTGAGCGGAGAACTTAAGTAGGGGTGCAGTAGCGCGTTAAAACTAACATAATAGTTATTAAATATATTAATATTATTATAAAAGTAATGAATTGGTGCTTACAACCTAAAAGGACATTTGCTGTGAGAAAAGTCAATAAATAAATAAAGTATACATACATTGTAAATAAATACATACATTCATGATAATGACAGCTGACATGGACTCCAAGAATGGAACAATTATTCATTTATTTTTGCTTTTACTACTCGGACCATTGCCGGAGTTTGTTTTTATAACTTACTATAACTGTAAATCACTACTATATCATCAAATATTAATCGGTTAAGTGCCGATTGATAAAATCCAGCGAAATCTATTACCTTAATGATCTCTATTAATCGGTAATTACTTTATTTTGTAAACAATAATGTTATGAACTGTTACATGTCATTAAACATTAAGCCTTTCGCTCATTAGTTAATGAAAATCAATTAATTGTTTACGATGATGGTCATTAGTGCACAAAATTGCAATATACAAGAGAATTATAATTAATCCTTTCGGTGATTTATTAATTAGTTTTATGATACGTATATAAATAAAGGTTGTCTGGCAGAGATCGCTGGTTAGCGATAAGACCGCCTTTTGTGAAAATCCTTATGTACTTTCTTTTTTT